>NIVC01004038.1:0-63369 GCA_002269645.1 Macrostomum lignano | reverse complement strand
TCTGCAGACACCCCGAATCGGCCACCTCACTCCCTAGCCTGCCAGGTCACTCGTTGACCTCCACCTTGTTCCCCACCGCCTCTCCCTAAACCCACCGCCTCTCCCTAAACCCACCTCGTCTCCCTAAACCCACCTCCTCTCCCTAAGCCCACCGCCTCTCCCTAAACCCACCTCCTCTCCCTAAACCCACCGCCTCTCCCTAAACCCACCGCTCTCCCTAAACCCACCGCCTCTCCCTAAACCCACCTCCTCTCCCTAAACCCACCTCCTCTCCCTAAGCCCACCGCCTCTCCCTAAACCCACTTCCTCTCCCTAAACCCACCTCCTCTCCCTAAGCCCACCGCCTCTCCCTAAACCCACCTCCTCTCCCTAAACCCACCGCCTCTCCCTAAACCCACCGCCTCTCCCTAAACCCACCGCCTCTCCCTAAACCCACCGCCTCTCCCTAAACCCACCTCCTCTCCCTAAGCCCACCTCCTCTCCCTAAACCCACCGCCTCTCCCTAAACCCACCGCCTCTCCCTAAACCCACCTCCTCTCCCTAAACCCACCTCCTCTCCCTAAGCCCACCTCCTCTCCCTAAACCCACCGCCTCTCCCTAAACCCACCGCCTCTCCCTAAACCCACCTCCTCTCCCTAAGCCCACCGCCTCTCCCTAAACCCACCTCCTCTCCCTAAACCCACCTCCTCTCCCTAAGCCCACCGCCTCTCCCTAAACCCACCTCCTCTCCCTAAACCCACCGCCTCTCCCTAAACCCACCGCCTCTCCCTAAACCCAACGCCTCTCCCTAAACCCACCGCCTCTCCCTAAACCCACCTCCTCTCTCTAAACCCACCGCCTCTCCCTAAACCCACCGCCTCTCCCTAAACCCACCGCCTCTCCCTAAACCCAACTCCTCTCCCTAAACCCACCTCCTCTCCCTAAGCCCACCTCCTCTCCCTAAGCCCACCGCCTCTCCCTAAACCCACCTCCTCTCCCTAAACCCACAGCTTCTCCCTTCCCTAAACCCACAGCTTCTCTCTTCCCTAAACCCACAGCTTCCCCTTCCTAAACCCACAGCTTCTCTCTTCCCTAAACCCACAGCTTCCCTTCC
The DNA here is from genome assembly GCA_002269645.1 of Macrostomum lignano. Taxonomy (NCBI): domain Eukaryota; kingdom Metazoa; phylum Platyhelminthes; family Macrostomidae; genus Macrostomum; species Macrostomum lignano. The sequence goes on along the minus strand of NIVC01004038.1, from coordinate 62,276 downwards.
CTAAACCCACAGCTTCCCTTCCCTAAACCCACAGCTTCCCATTTCCTAAACCCACAGCTTCCCATTTCCTAAACCCACAGCTTCCCTTTCCATATACCAGCAGCTTCTCCCTTCCTAAAACCAACGCCCTTGCTCAGGCAGCAGGCTCGTAGTCACTGCAATGTCCCGGCCGATCCCTGGTTTGAGTTCAGTTCGGCGCCACTTTACTGGCCCCTCGCCATTCATTTTTCAAAACTGCATGCAGCAGCGCACAGCGAAGCCTCTCCGGTCGGTAGGACCGGAAAAGCGATTTTTTGTTTAAACTGCCGACTGGAAAAAGTTGCCAAGCATCGCTTGTTGCAAAAGAGCAATTAGAGAGAGTTGTTGCACGCAGTAATTGCTGAAATCCTGTGACATTGGAACCGCCTGCCAACTTCCGCTGACGAGATCTGCGCATTGCCCATCGGCCCCGCCTGCGCATTCTCACCCTTGCTGCTCAACCCGGTGGTGATGATGTCCTCGCAGGACTTGTCACCGTAGAGCCGGGACGCCCTGCGCTTCTGCCGCTCCAGGGTGGACATTCGATTGGGGTGGCCCTCCTCCTGCTCCTTGCGCTCCTCCTCCTGCGGGCGGGGTGGAGGAGCTGCTGAGTCTTGGTCAGGGATCCGCGATGGTCGGATCTTTAGATCCGGCATGATCGGGTCTCTAGATCTGGCATGATCGAGTCTTTAGATCCCGGATGGTCAGGTCTCTAGATCAGGCATTATCGGGTCTCTAGATTTTGCATGATTAGGTCTCTAAATCAGGCATGATCGGGTCCCTAGATCCGCGATGGTCGGGTCTCTAGATCCGGCATGATTTGGTCTCTAGATCCGGGATGGTCGGGTCTCTAGATCCGGGATGGTCGGGTCTCTAGATCTGGGATGGTCGGGTCTCTAGATCTGGGATGGTCGAGTCTCTAGATCCGGGATGGTCGGGTCTCTAGATTCGGCATGATTGGGTTTCTATAGATGCGGGATGGTCGGGTCTTTAGATTTGGGATTGGTTAGTCTTTAGATTTGGGATGGTTGGTCTCTAGATCCGGCATGATTTGGTCTCTAGATTTGGATGGTTGGGTCTCTAGATCCGGCATGATTTGGTTTCTATAGATCCGGGATGTTCGGGTATGTAGATTTGGGATAACCGGGTCTCTTGGCTGATTTCAATCCTTGAGATTTCAGTATATCTCTTAACGATTTCGAGTTGTTCGTTCAACGAACAGAAAACAACTCAATTCAGCTTTTTGACAGTTTATTACACAACGGTTCTCTATGCTTTCCAGATAACCTGTATTAAAATTCGAAAAGTCATGTTCACTGAGCACAGAGCATTGGAAGCAATTTTTATTGCAATACTTCTTTTCTAACCTCTTCTCTGCCGGTATCTCAGACGTTCCTGCCCCCCCCCCGGTCGCGTCATCGATCTGGCCGGTGTGGCTGGCCTGTCGCTTCCCCCCCCCGCAACCCCGACCTCAGCCTCACGGCCTGTCGAAGGCGGTGACATCGGTGAAACTCAATGCAAACAGACTGAAGCCTGAGAGGTGCCTGCGGGGCACTGCAGTCCCGCTGTCCCCATCCCTACCCCCCCCCCTGGACTGAGCGACCCAAGCGTGGCGAGTACATTTCGAGTCGAGCTTTTGAGAAGCCGCTCAGCTGATTCTGTCGGACAGACGGGCAGAAGTTCGAAGCTCGCCTGTGTGCAGGCAGGCTGGGCGGGGCGGGGAAGACCCTCCACGCTCAGTCCATGTCTCCAGCCCTCTAGGACTTCGGCGACATTCACAACTGCTATGATCTGACTAGTGATGCTGCTGTGCCACTTGATAGTGATGCTGTGCCACTTGAGAGTGATGCTGCTGTGCCACTTGATAGTGATGCTGTGCCACTTGAGAGTGATGCTGCTGTGCCACTTGATAGTGATGCTGTGCCACTTGATAGTGATGCTGTGCCACTTGAGAGTGATGCTGCTATGCCACTTGATAGTGATGCTGTGCCACTTGAGATTGATGATGCTGTGCCACTTGAGAGTGATACTGCTGTGCCACTTGAGAGTGATGATGCTGTGCCACTTGAGAGTAATGATGCTGAGTTCCTGGCATTAGCGGAAATAAAAAATTGAAGCATCTATCCTTCTTATCCAGCCAGTTTCACCTAAGATTTAGAAAAATAGTAATTTCAATTTCATTGAAATCTCTATGAAGTGGTTGAATAGGCTCAGTGGATGAAAGAGATGTCGCTGAAAATTAATCAGTTGAGGCAAGGAGGATTCAGTGGGTTGCAACTCACCAACAGAGCCTGTCTTTCTGTCCGGTACTCCGTAACCAAAGCAACCAGTTTCTCAGCCATGAAGAAAAAGTACACACCACCCAGGGCCACCAGCCCTTTGTACACCGTCTGGACCTCTTTGTGGTATTTCTCTGCGTGCGTGTCCTCCATGGCCGACTTGACAATGGCCTGCGAGTTGGTTCAGGAATGGGGATCAGGGGCTGCCTGTCTGTCTGTCTGTCTGTCTGTCTGTCTGTCTGTCTGTCTGTCTGTCTGTCTGTCTGTCTGTCTGTCTGTCTGTCTGTCTGTCTGTCTGTCTGTCTGTCTGTCTGTCTGTCTGTCTGTCTGTCTGTCTGTCTGTCTGTCTGTCTGTCTGTCTGTCTGTCTGTCTGTCTGTCTGTCTGTCTGTCTGTCTGTCTGTCTGTCTGTCTGTGTGTCTTTCTGTCTGTCTGTCTGTCTGTCTATCTGTCTGTCTGTCTGTCTGTCTGTCTGTCTGTCTGTCTGTCTGTCTGTCTGTCTGTCTGTCTGTCTGTCTGTCTGTCTGTCTGTCTGTCTGTCTGTCTGTCTGTCTGTCTGTCTGTCTGTCTGTCTGTCTGTCTGTCTGTCTGTCCATGTTACGCTCACATGCGGCAGCAGATGCAGCATGGCATCGCCAGTTAGCGATCCAACCGCCAAAGCCACCAGGTACTGAATAAAGTGGTTGTAGTACTCCGACTGCACCAGTGGAACCACAGCGACGCCTGCCAAACCAACCAGGCTGATCACCAGAATTGACACGCAGGAGATGAGCCACACTGAAACCATGCGGACTGGCATTTGAGATTCGTAGGTGATCTATCTATCTATCTATCTATCTATCTATCTATCTATCTATCTATCTATCTATCTATCTATCTATCTATCTATCTATCTATCTATCTATCTATCTATCTATCTATCTATCTATCTATCTATCTATCTATCTATCTATCTATCTATCTATCTATCTATCTATCTATCTATCTATCTATCTATCTATCTATCTATCTATCTATCTATCTATCTATCTATCTATCTATCTATCTATCTATCTATCTATCTATCTATCTATCTATCTATCTATCTATCTATCTATCTATCTATCTATCTATCTATCTATCTATCTATCTATCCATCACCTTTAGCGGACACGGTCTTAGACTGAGACTCATCAGCAGTGTGATTGCTACTGACAGTCAGAACATCTTCTGGATCTTCATGGTCACCGCTGGCGGTGGTGGCAGGCAGCTGAAAGGGAGAGAGCAGTGCAGCTACATCGGGGCGCAGACTCCGTATTGACACAGTCAGGCTCAGCTTACCAAGCAGAAGGCGGCACTGAGAATGAGAACCGCTGCGCACCTCCTTAGCTGTCTGCTCTGCATTGCTGTTGCCGGAGTGCTGGAAATGCGGCGGCAATTGTGCGCGTCACGTGACCGAATTGCTGCTGAAAGCAGTAGACTGGCTTAAGGTCTTTTAGCTTGTATGGATCAGCCTGTTGATAGGACTTGGCCTCTGCCAAGAGCTAAATAGAGGGGCAGAGGGGGCAGAGGGTGCAGGGAAGGCAGCAGCCGGTTAAATCCATCACAGCGATTATTGGTTCGTCCTTGCATGGAAGCGCGCGCAGGAAGCCAAGTCTGCAACAAGCCGGGATGCAGCTTGTACACTTGAAATTTGAAGGCCTTCACACGCCCCGACTGTACCGAGTTGGGCGCAAGAATTCATTAATAAATCATGCGAGTCGCAGCTTTCATTACCGGTCGGGCCAGAGCTGGGAGCAACGTGTAAATTTATGCCAGCGGTCACCTGGCTGCTCGGGTGCCTCTGTACTGAGCTGCTCTCGATCATCTGGTTGCAATGATCTGATTGCAATGATCTGATTGCAATAATCTGATTGCAATGATCTGACTGTAATGATCTGATTGCAATGATCTGATTGCAATGATCTGATTGCAGTGATCTGATTGCAGTGAATGCGCTTGCAACAGCGAAAAGCAACTCGTATGAATTTTATGAAATTCGGTTGAAAAATTTCGCGGTGTCGATGCGCTACTCAGTGAGTAGTGTGAAGCTGCCAGTAGTGGTTATATTTTTTCTTGTGCGTCTTTGCTGGATTAAGTGGTGGCCCTTCTGAATATTAACAACAGTTATAAATCGACACATTTCCTCGCCAATAAGATTTATCTGCTGCCAAGGACACCTTGAACTAGAATTTCGGACTGCCAACGCTTCCACGAATGTTTAGTTCTTTACAGTCTCCGCGACTGCAGGATCTTGCTTGAAGGTCTCCTTGGCCGCAGCGCAGTTCACTACTGGGAGAACTTGGGCTTACGAGAGGCGGGGCAGCCCAAATCAGGGAGGTGGCAGTTAAAAGTGCGCTGGCAATGTGCAGCACTGAAGAGAATTCTATAGTCGAGGTCAGCCCACAGACCTTATATATATAAGCCTGCAGGGCCACCAGCCGCTGCGAAAGAAGAAGACGAATTGCTGACAGAATCTGCTGCTTTCAGCACGGCTCAGCGATTCTCCCGTCAAGATTTTTTGACCCGATTGGCTCCGCATGGTGACTGCAAAAACAGGTGGGCTTCCCTGCGTTCGTTCTGTGAGCAGAACTTTCACTGAAATTTGATCATCTGAGTAATGCATCCTCAACCTATGAGCATCCAATCTCAGCCTATGAGCATCCAATCTCAGCCTATGAGCATCCAATCTCAGTTTATGAAGATCCAATCTCAGCTTATGAGGATCCAATCTCAGTATATGAGCATCCAATCTCAGCTTATGAGGATCCAATCTCAGCCTATGAGCATCCAATATCAGCTTATGAGGATCCAATCTCAGTCTATGAGCATCCAATCTCAGTTTATGAGGATCCAATCTCAGCCTATGAACATCCAATCTCAGCTTATGAGGATCCAATCTCAGTCTATGAGCATCCAATCTCAGCCTATGAGCATCCAATCTCAGCTTATGAGGATCCAATCTCAGTCTATGAGCATCCAATCTCAGCCTATGAGCATCCAATCTCAGCTTATGAGGATCCAATCTCAGTCTATGAGCATCCAATCTCAGCCTATGAGCATCCCAGCTCAGCAAATGCGCATTCAATCTTAGCTACTCGTGAAAATCAATTGGAGCAAAGGTGATGTTTTGACCATAGACAGTGTTTTCCTGGGGTGTTTTCATGTTTCCGAGTTATGAAGTATTCAATATCAGAGATATGAAGTGTCAGAGATATGAAGTGTCAGAGACATGAAGTGTCAGAGACATGAAGTGTCAGAGACATGAAGTGTCAGAGATATGAAATGTCAGAGATATGAAGTGTCAGAGATATGAAAAGTCAGAGATATGAAGTGTCAGAGATATGAAATGTCAGAGATACGAAGTGTCAGAGATATGAAAAGTCAGAGATATGAAGTGTCAGAGACATGAAGTGTCAGAGATATGAAACTTTGGTGTTATGAAGTGTCGGGAGATACGAAACCCCCTGTTTTCGTGATGCACAAACTCAGCCACGAGCATCCACTCTCAGCCACATGCTTTATTTTACATTGAGCCTGAAGTGAGGCGAGAACACAGCAGACACACACAAGAAAACATTGAGAAAAGTTTAATTTAAAGTTCAGATGCCTGCTTCGTACCACGCACTCAGAATGCAGAAGAATAAATTATTGACGTTAATCCACACTCTTTTATAGCCTGTGGCCATAGACATAACCAACGTAAGCTGTGGCTTGATGGAAGGGTTGTTGCTTAATCTACGAGCTAGCTCGCGTAGGAAGATTTATACATGTACAGTGCCAGACTTCTGTCAGCAGCGATTTTCCAGTCGACGCCTTAAAATCAAAAGAGATGGACTTTCTAGCCGTTGCGGTGGGCATAGTGGCGAATACTTGCTTTAAAATTTTCTACTTGATTGTCTTTTAACCAGAGAACAGAGCCTTGAAACAGCTTGCTTGGCTTGCAGTGGAAAATAGGTCATGGTTTTGGTCACGATTTCATAAAAAAGTTATTTCTAGTCAATGCCAAATAATTATTCGAATACTTTTGAACAATTTTTGGGTCTATTTGAATAACTTAAAATGAATTTGTCAATTTTATATGATTTTTTACTGAATGATTTCTTTATTGATATTTAAATGCAACTCAATGCTTCAATTGGATATAATAATATTGGGCTAGTTTTGCAACCGACAGCTCAGCCGCAGCTATTGCGTTGCGCATCTGAAGGCTGCGTACGGCTGTTCAGTCCAAGGACTGGGGGGTCGCCACACTCACCCTCAATTACCCCAGCTAATGCTGGCACCCATTTTACAGCTGGATGAACTGAAGCGATGCAGAGTTAAGTGTCTTGCTCAAGGACACAATGTGATCCGGTGGGATCGGGGATCGAACCCCCGGCCTTCAAGTCGTGAGCCTGACGCTCTGACCACTGGGCTACAACCCCCTGAGTTTAATTTAACTTGATGCAAACCTTGGCCGCAAGCCGAACCCGCTGTAATCGCATGAGTCGCATCTTCGCGAATCGCCAGGTTTACAAAAAAACACAAGGAACATCGCGAATCGCCAGGTTTACAAAAAACACAAGGAACATCGCGAATCACCAGGTTTACAAAAAACACAAGGAACATCGCCTGCATGCAGAACGAATCCCGGAAAACAAGATGAAGCTGAAGTGCGGGTGAAACTTGATACTCGACTTCGCGGCCGCACCTCGCATGGCAGGAAATTCCAACCAGCTTCAAGGGTTTCTTCCGGCCTTCTTTCTAGGAAAATTTAAATCAAGTCAGGAAACTTTATTCTGGGGCTTTCTAGGAATGCTCAGTGCACAAAGCATGAGAGCCGCCAGCCCGAAGGTGATGCTGGTCAATGGCAGCCAGACCATGGACCGCCTCGTCAACCTTCCAGACGGTCGCCGCGGCGGCGGAGACGGCGCAGACGGCGGCGGAGGCATCGATGCCGAAGGCTCCTCGGACGGCTGCTACAGCGTGCTGAAGTCCATCATGTTCTTTTTTAATGGCATCTTCTGGGTGAGCTTCAAACTGCCATTCGATCAGTCTCTTTATCAGTCTCTCCCTGCCTCTCCTCTCTCTCCCTGCCTCTTCCCTCCCTGCCTCTCCCTGACTGCCTCTTCCCTCCCAGCCTCTCCCTGACTGCCTCTCCCCCCTATTTTTCCCTCCCTACCTCTCCCTTCCTACCTCTCCCTCCCTGCCTCTCCTCCCTACCTCCCTCCCTCCCTGCCTCTCCCTCCCTGCCTCTCCCACCCTACCTCTCCCTCACTACCTCTCCTCCCTACCTCTCGCTCCCTGCTTTTTCTGCCTCTCTCCCAGTCACCAGACTCCACTTTGTTGTGCACCGCCTGACTTCAGCTGCTGGGCGTGGCCACCTTCAGCGTGGGCATCGCCATCCACACCGACCGCGAGTTCCGTGTGGCGGTGGCCGGCTACGTTCCCGGCGCGGGCACCGGAGCCAGCATCTTCATAGTTGTCGGCGTTGCCATGGTTACCACAGGATTTCTTGGCTGCTGCGGCGCGATCCGAGAGAGCCAGTGCATGCTGCTGTCGGTGAGAGAGGCGGGTGGGATCCGGGTAGAGCTTTACAGGGGACTGGGAGCACTGAGTAAAAAGCCGAACCCGAACCCTGACAGCTTTTGACAGATAAAATTTGCTGTTTACTTGTAAGCAGCTGACAGTCAAAATTCGCACTACCACTGATTTTGAGGGGTCGCTATCACAAACCCGAAACATCACAAACCCGAAACATCACAAACCTGAAATATCACAAACCCGAAACATCACAAACCTGAAATATCACAAACCCGAAACATCACAAACCTGAAATATCACAAACCCGAAGCATCACAAACCCGAAACATCACAAACCCGAAACATCACAAACCCGAAATAACACAAACCTGAAATATCACAAACCCGAAACATCACAACCCGAAACATCACAAAACCGAAACATCACAAACCCGAAATATCACAACTCCTATATATAGTTGTAGCAATGCCTAGCACTATTTTGGTTTTCGGAGTTACGATATTTCGGGGTTATGATATTTCGGGTTTGTGATGTTTCGGGTTTGTGATGTTTCGGGTTTGTGATGTTTCGGGTTTGTGATGTTTCGGGTTTGTGATGGAAAGCGCTTTTTGGAGTTTTGATTTTTCGGGTTTATAATGCCGGTCCCCCATTTTGAGCTTGGATTTAACAAAATTTAGGCTAAAGAGACAAAAATGATTAGAATAATTATTTAAAACAAAGCAAAGCAATTAAACAAACTTCCATTTTTATCGAAAAGTGCAGCCCTGGCTGCCGGTGCTGCCTGATGCTGGGACCGGGCGGTCTGATGAAGCGCTGCACGCATTGATTGACAGATACGAGCGTATTTTGCCTCTGGGGGAATAAAAAATTGCTTGCCACTTATTCCTGCAATAATTATTGCAATCTTTGCAGCGGCTCTGAAGCATGAATAGAATGTTACAGAACTGTATGGGATTAGTATTGCTTTATTGATAGCAATAAAACATGCAGTATCAGGTACGCAAGGTGCAATATACATACATGTAGTGTAAAATCAGCTGACGCCTCAAGTCACCCCGGAGTCCCGAATCTTCCCATCGCAGTTTTTCGTCATCCTCTCGGCCGTGTTCACGATGCTCATCGGAGCGGGAATCTGGGCCGCCGCATCCAAGGACCAGCTGTCCGCCCTGCTGTCTGGCGAGCTGGAGAGGCGGGTGGCAACTTACAGCACCGACCTGGCCAGCAGGGACATCATGGACACCGTGCAGAACCTGGTGCGCTGCTGTGGGTTTGGGCGTTGGGTTTCCGGTTCTGGTGCTTCACTACTCACGTCTCACCCTCACGTCTCACCCTCTCCCCATCACGTCTCACCCTCTTGCCTTCACGTCTCACCCTCTCCTCTGACGTCTCACCTTCTTTCCCTCACATCTCACCCTCTCACCATCACGTCTCACCCTTACGTCTCTCTCTCTCCCCATCACGTCTCACCCTTACGTCTCTCTCTCTCCCCATCACGTCTCACCCTCTTGCCTTCATGTCTCACATTCTTTTCCTCACATCCCACCCTCTTCCTTTACGTCTCCCCTCTTGCCCTCACGTCCCACCACCCCACTGTGAGGTGAATGTACATGTAGAAGGCACATTGTTTACATGTATTCGAGTGTGACGACATACTGTAAGAGGTAACATACATGTATGTATTAAGACATGTCCATGCATTTAATACATAAAAATGCAGAGTATAAAACTCATTGATAATGGTGGCCCTTAGAAAGGTCGTTTAACAGTAGGAATACCAAGCCCTTTTCCCGCTCGTGGAACTACCAAGGAGGGGAGGGGGAATTCCCCCATTGGTAGTTTCACCGTTAACGTATTAACTTTAAAGTCTAAGTCACAAGACAGCACCATTACATCACTCTTTCAGCTTTCTCCAAACTCTCCCGATCCCCTCTTCTCACTCTCCAGTTTCTTGTTCTCAGTCCCGGGTTCTTTGAATTTCACCCTCCGTTACAATACGCGGCTCCCCTCGCCAGTTCGAGTGCTGCGGCGCCCAGCACGGCGGCTCGGACTATCAGCGCCGGGGCCTCGAGGTGCCCAGCAGCTGCGCCAGGCGGTTCCGCAGCAAAGACGGTTGTTACCACAGAATCAGCGACTCGCTTGTGGCCAACCTGGCCCGCGTCACGGGCACCGGCGTTAGCATTGCGTTTGTAGTTGTGAGAGACGCAAGTTTTTATTTGCTCAAGCTAAAAAAGCTAGCAATTTGCGCTGGCTCGTACTAGCTTACTGCAATAAGTAGTTCGACTAGCATTTTTTCAATAAAATGAGCAAAAAATCAAACTGAGAAGCTACACTTTCACTCCATTCCAGCTGCTAGGGATGGTTCTGTCAATGATGATCTTCTGCAACCTGCGTGATCTGCAGAGCCATCAGCATGGCCCCCATGGAGTTCGGAGGCGGCAGCCTTAAACACTTATTTTCTTATTTAACTTCGAAATATACACTCTGAAGAGCGTGCTGCAGTGAAGCACACTTGTTCACACAGTGCTATAGAATTGGAGTTATTAAGCTCGTGCAGAACCTGGTGCGCTGCTGTCTGTGGGTTTGGGCGTTGAGTTCTGGTGCTTCACTACTCACGTCTCACCCTTACGTCTCTCTCTCTCCCCATAACGTCTCACCCTTGCCTTCACGTCTCACCCTCTCCTCTGACGCCTCACCTTCTTTCCCTCACATCTCACCCTCTCCTCATCACGTCTCACCCTCTTGCCTTCACATCTGCACGATTCCAAGTGCAGTCGCATTAATTTGGGGCTAAATTGGAATCTCGGCAAGGCTCAGTTTAAAATTTATTAGCGAAATTCTGGCCAGTAGATGTAAATTGAAAATGTCTCTCGAAGTTATTTAACTTCAATACAAGCTAAATTCACTGCATCGACAGGGCTTTTGCGACAGCAAATCGCCTGAGTAATTAGTTCAGCAATTACGGCTGGCGGCTCCCAGCAGGAAGAAGACAATATTGAAGATGAAGAATACAAGGGGATGCTGGAACCAGGTACATGTACTTTCGACGGATGAGTTAAGTCCAAGACTGAGGCATAATTCACGAAAGCGAATTTTCACGGATACAATTGTTAGCCTTCAGGTGACTGCTGGGGCCGATTTGACAAAGCTTACCAGCTACACCTTTTTACTTTCTATTTTGAAAAATCTGCACTAGCAGTGGCTCAACCAATATATGGCCTGAATTCTGTCATGCGATGCCTCGCGGATCACATGTCAGACTTGTAGCACTGGTGTTGATCAAGTATTGGTTTTGTCAGCCTGAGAATAAAGCCATCCAAAGTGAGAATCCTGCCTACGCTGACTGCGAAGGGCCTGGCTGCGTGCAGCCTTAGTCTATGGGCCATAGACTATAAAGGACAAGCAAAGTGATAAAAAGCCATCCAATGTGAGAATCGATTGGTCTATGCGTCGTATTCTTTTATTTTTATACCTTCTGAGCCATATGACTAGCCAATAGCTTGAACGGAATAACGGAACCAGGAACACACTGGATGATACAGTACAGTAAAGTAAAGAGTTAAAATAGCCGTCCCTCAATGCACTGGCCAAAGATTCGTCTGCAATGCAGGTCCCACGCGGCAGCCTTCCCAGCAGTGACTGTGTCGTCAATCGCTTCGCGCGCCTCCCTCTCGAACAGCATGTTCCTGTTTCCGTTATTCCGTTCAAGCTATTGGCTAGTCATATGGCTCAGAAGGTATAAAAATAAAAGAATACGACGCATAGACCAATCGATTCTCACATTGGATGGCTTTTTATCACTTTGCTTGTCCTTTATAGTCTATGGCCCATAGACTAAGGCTGCACGCAGCCAGGCCCTTCGCAGTCAGCGTAGGCAGGATTCTCACTTTGGATGGCTTTATTCTCAGTTAGGCTGACAAAAGCAATAGTTGATACTTCGCAAGTTTTCATATCCCATTCTCAGGGGTTTAACTGTTTCTCAGTCAATCAGAAATTAGCATTTTGTCTATGGCCCAATCTGATGGAAGCCGTAGCCTAGTGCTCTAGCGAGGCGCTCTTATGTGCCAGCGGCCCAGGCTCGATTCCAAGTGCAGTCGCATTAATTTGGGGCTAAATTGGAATCTCGGCTTGGCTCTGCTCGTGCAATCAACACCCTTCAGGGCCAACCACCAAGGCACAGTGAAGTGCGCATGTCTAGCGATAAATAAAGTCTGTGCCCAACTTGTCTCTATGCTGTAGGCTCTCAATTTAAAAGAGGTGCGTTTTCCAGCTGAGCATGACAACAGTAATTTTATTAAAACTGCAATCACTGAGACCATTGAACAGTGCTGCAGGGGTTACAATATAATAACAATACATATAGACGCAATTTGGGCTAAAAACATTGGAGGAGAAGCAAAGCCTAAGCGAGAAACTGTGTGGTATATTTGTTAGCCAAATTGTACAGCAGTCAGAGCGAACTGAATAGAACAGCATATATTCATATGCAATTATTTGTCTCAGTAAGAGATTCAACAGCAGCTGAGGGGCTGTGGCAAGCGGTGGAGTTGGCCTGCAGGCAGCGGTTGGCGAGCACCGCACACTCCTGATAGGCCCGTGTAGACAAAAGTGCAGGTAAAAATCCAGCTAAAATTGGTAGCTATATAAAAGTGCACTGGCTGCTACTCACAGTTCAGTAGCCAGCAAAGCGCACGGCATGCAGCTGCACTGCTTAGCAAGTACAAAAACTGATAGGGCGCTACATTTAAGGGCTTTGAAGGTTTAACACAGAGAAGCGAATGGAGTTGGTTGGGCGCGGTTTGGGCTTTTAGCCTGCACAAACAATTGAAATTCAATAAAGCTAGCATATAATTTAAAGCTGCACTTTTCCTTACGAGCACATATGCATAAAGTTCAGTTTTTGTGTGGAGTGAGGTGGCTGGCGAGTCTCTGACCCCGGAAAGGGGTGGGTGGCGATTCTCTGTCCCCGGAGTGAGGTGGGTGGCGATTCTCTGTCCCTGGAGTGAGGTGGGTGGCGATTCTCTGTCCCCGGAGTGAGGTGGGTGGCGATTCTTCTGTCCCTGGAGTGGGGTGGGTGACGATCCTCTGTCCCGGGAGTGGGGTGGGTAGCGATTCTCTGTCCCGGGAGTGGGGTGGGTGACGATTCTCTGTCCCCGGAGTGGGGTGGGTGACGATTCTCTGTCCCCGGAGTGGGGTGGGTGACGATCCTCTGTCCCGGGAGTGGGGTGGGTGACGATCCTCTGTCCCGGGAGTGGGGTGGGTGGTGATTCTCTGTCGACGGAGTGGGTTTGGAACAATAAAAGTATGAACCGATTAAAGGGGGCACGGGACACTGAATTGAATAAAATTTATAAAATATATTCTGGTTAATAGTGACTGAGAGCAGAAAAATAAAGTAGCAATTACAAACAATTAAAGCTAAGCCTATAATTCGAGATTAACAAGTGAAACATCATATGCAATTTGAACTAAACGATTTGATCACAAACAATGCGAGCATATAAAAACTTAGCGATGACAGAGGCGTTACTGAACTAAAAACAATCTCTCTGCCAACCAGCCTGAGTATGCATAAAAAATAAAACTTAGCTATCACAAAACAAAGGACATTTTAGGGCATTCATAAGTCCCAAAAGCATGAAAAGTGCAAATATACAATAAAGTGGCCCAGAAAGTGCAGGTCGCGCAATCAATCAATAAATACTTGTATAAAAGAGCGCACTGCAAAAAACTAGTAAAGTGCATAAAGTACTTTGTAAAAAGGGCAATAAAACACAGAGCACAGACCCCGCATTCGCAGTTAATAGACAGAAAATCCATCAGGTGGCTGGAGCATCTGACTCAGACTAGACAAATGAGGATTAAGCCAAAGTGAGTGAAGAGTTCAAACACAGGTAAACCAGCTAGGGAAGTCAATTAGCATAGGGGGTGCACGGCAACAAATAAAGTTAATACAAACTGTATTAAATAACAGCACATCCACAAACAAGTGACTGGTTCCAACAGCTCAGGATTCACCTGGACTTGGTGTTGGAGGTCAGCCAGGTCAGGCCCTCGTACAGGCCTTCGCCAGTCACCGCGCAGGCGGGCTGCACGTACCAGACCCTGTCGCTGAGGAAGGCCAGGCTGAGCCGGTCCTGGATCTCGTTTGGCCGCATGGCTGGTGGCGATTGGTGAATTCATTAATTAATTAACTTGATCCAGGTGACCCAGCTACCAAGCTTTGGGATCCAGGTGACCCAGCTACCAAGCTTTGGGATCCAGGTGACCCAGCTATCAAGCCTCGTGATGCAGGTGACCCAGCTACCAAGCTTTGGGATCCAAGTGACCCAGCTACCAAGCTTTGGGATCCAGGTGACCCAGCTATCAAGCCTCGTGATGCAGGTGACCCAGCTACCAAGCCTTGTGATTCAGATGACCCAGCTAACTGACTTGTGATCCAGGTGACCCAGCTATCAACCCCTGGAATCCAGGTGACCCAGCTATCAACCCCTGGGATCCAGGTGACCCAGCTATCAACCCTTGGGATCCAGGTGACCCAGCTATCAACCCTTGGGATCCAGGTGACCCAGCTATCAACCCTTGGGATCCAAGTGACCCAGCACCTGGGTCATCAACCCCTTGGATCCAGATGACCCAGCTATCAACCCCTTGGGATCCAGGTGACCCAGCTATCAACCCTTGGGATCCAAGTGACCCAGCACCTGGGTCATCAACCCCTTGGATCCAGATGACCCAGCTATCAACCCCTAGGGATCCAGGTGACCCAGCTATCAACCCTTGGGATCCAGGTGACCCAGCTACCAAGCTTTGGGATCCAGGTGACCCAGCTATCAACCCTTGGGATCCAGGTGACCCAGCTATCAACCCTGGGATCCAGGTGACCCAGCTATCAACCCTTGGGATCCAGGTGACCCAGCTACCAACCCTTGTGATTCAGGTGACCCAGCTACCTACTTGTGATTCAGGTGGCCCAGCTACCAGACCAGTCAGAAATCCCATTAGAGCCGCAAAAGCAGACGCTCTCACCATTGGGCAGGTCCTGCTTGTTGGCGATGATCAGCACCACAGCATTGCGCATCTCCCGGTCCTCCAGGATCCGGTGCAGCTCGATGCGAGCCTCGTCAATTCGGTCCCGGTCCGTGCTGTCAACCACAAAGACCAGGCCGTGCGTGCCGACGTAGTAGTGGCGCCACAGAGGCCGGATCTTCTCCTGGCCACCGACGTCCTGCGGCAGTGCGGAAGGTGCCCGGTGAGAGCGGGATTGGCTTGGCTGAGTTGTTACCTTGGGAAAATTCCCTAGCTGAGTTGCTACCTTGGGAAAATTCCCTAGCTGAGTTGCTACCTTGGGAAAATTCCCTAGCTGAGTTGCTACCTTGAGAAAATTCCCTAGCTGAGTTGCTACCTTGGGAAAATTCCCTAGCTGAGTTGCTACCTTGGGAAAATTCCCTAGCTGAGTTGCTACCTTGGGAAAATTCCCTAGCTGAGTTGCTACCTTGGGAAAATTCCCTAGCTGAGTTGCTACCTTGGGAAAATTCCCTAGCTGAGTTGCTACCTTGAGAAAAATTCCCTAGCTGAGTTGTTACCTTGAGAAAAATTCCCTAGCTGAGTTGCTACCTTAGGAAAAATTCTCTGACTGAGTTGCTACCTGAGGAAGAATTCTCTGACTGAGTTGCTACCGGAGGAAGAATTCTCTGACTGAGTTGCTACTGGAGGAAGAATTCATGTATATTCATATAGGCATGTACATTCTCTCTCTCTCTCTCTCTGTGCCTTGGGGGTTAACCCTCATGTGTGTGAATTCTACAACAACCAATTGCTAATTTCAGGTGCACAAGCACTAAATTAATGCGGAATGAAACCAAGGCTTACGGCGCGAGTCAGAATAGAATCGTTTTTAGTCGCTAGAGTAGTCAGGCACGCAACACAGACTTTAACGCCGATTGTCACACACGGTAGCGAATTGATGGGGGGGGGGCAGGAGAGCCGCAGACCGAAGAGGCTTTTATTAACTGGGCACGGCTGCTAAACAGGATATTCCGCGGCTCACGCGAGCCGGGCGGGTAATATAAAGGGATTAGGGAAGATGGAGCGCGGAGAGATTGGGGAGGACCGAACTTGGCAGCTCTTCCAGTTCCAACTGGACTCACCAAGCCACGCCACAGCGCTGGAGCATTAGCTGGCGAATATTTCAACACAGACTCTCGAGGCGATTTTGCAATGCATAATTCTCAGTTTGCCTCAAAATGACTACTTGGGCAGATTCCTGCTACAGGAAAACATACCTTAGTAGTACTAAACAGTTAAGCAGATTTACTACGCAAAAGAGACATACTTTTCTATTCTGTGACTGAAAGAATTCGTCTTGGTTTGCAGGCAAGGGCAGCTATCTGGCTGTCTGATAACAATCCTGACCCTGGTAATGCAACAGAGCAGATGAAACTGGGCTTGCCAATCGAAACAAAAGTGCATATGAAGAAAGCAGCTCACCCAGACATTGAATTTTACACTTTTATAAGTGACAGTTTCCACATTGAAGCCCACAGTGGGAATGGTGGTGACAGCGGAGCGCAGCTTCAGTTTGTATAGAATGGTAGTCTTGCCAGCAGCGTCCAGGCCCAGCATGAGGATGCGCAACTCACGGTTCTCAA
This sequence comes from Macrostomum lignano, assembly GCA_002269645.1. Classification (NCBI taxonomy): domain Eukaryota; kingdom Metazoa; phylum Platyhelminthes; family Macrostomidae; genus Macrostomum; species Macrostomum lignano. Next base: position 45,787 of record NIVC01004038.1, on the reverse strand, counting down.
ACAGTTTGGAAATCAGCTTGCCCATGTCTAGTTTTTATAATTATGTAGGATCTCTGTTGAGCTGGCAGCCTCATAAATTCAGTTAAATTACTTTCATATGTCTAACTTGTATCTAACACATTTTAAACTCAATAGTCCAAATTTTAGAGATAGAAATTTCTACGAGTATTTCAAGACCAAAGCCAATCTTAAAACAATAGGTATTGCTTAGAAAAAGTACATTTTGCTATCTTAAACAATAGTTTAACATAATAATTATAGTAGGCCCCTATATCTTCTATTAGGCTTAAAAATAAAAACAATAGTAGGCTTAACTTGAATCTTAGTACGCTCGTAATATTTTAGGTATAATTTTGACATATTTTATGCTTAAAAACAGTAGAATATAGATGGGACCACAGTATTCTGTGGATGGGACATTGACTATAGTTAAAGAGATTCTGGCACTGGCACAAAACATTTTTAAATCAGGATTAGAACTCAATTCAGTCAATCAGTTTTTTTTTCTAATATTTTTATGTCTTTTAAGTAAAAAATATGCTTGACCTTGGCTTAGCAAAAATGCATAAGTATTAAATTAAAATCTCGGCAATCCTACACTTCCGTTCAGTAAATTATTTTGACATTTGAATTCGTATTATTGTGCCTACTATCATCAGAAAATTTCTAATCAAAAATTGAAATTTTGAAGAAAATTGGTTGAGCAACTTTCCTATAATCAATCGCATACCTAGATAGTTACTTCAGTTGAAACCTCTTAATATTCAAGTAGGCCTATATGCCTACATTTAACTTTTTTTGCAAAGCTAAGCTAGGCCAAAAAATATGATATGGTGACCTTTCGAAGAAAAGTGAATATACACTTAAGGAATCTATTGTCTTTGTGGACTACAAGCCTTGTTAAGATAGTTATTATTGCTTCTTTTTAAAGCACATTTATGCCCACACTAAAATAATAAAAAATATGTTTTGTACCACTAACAAATTGTTTTTTAACTGCTGCCGATAACTAAAAATGTACTTTTTTAAACTGACCCCAGCGCGGTTCGAAATATCCGGTTGAGCCATGGTCGGGCCCACGGGATCGACCCAAATTAAGCCTAATATTGGTAATATTCCACCCACGGACTAATTAGGTAAATAAGTTGATAAAAGTACTCATTAGTCCGTGATCCTCTACCTTATAAAATACGGAAATCATAATTAAAACTGTGCTATTTCTTGTATTTGTCACTCCATAAAATTGCAGCTATTGCATAGAATTATTTTGTTTCCGCGAGAAAAAATTGACGGAAACAAATGTGAAATTCCACTAAAACGAATAAGGTGCGGTACCTTCTACATGCATGTTTATACAAAATGAAATGAACAGCTGAATATTAATACACACCCGTAACTTCTGTACATGTACATGTACCATGGACAACTAGAGTAGAAGGACGTTACACTCGGCTTTCGTGGAAATCGGGCTGGAGGCCAAATTTTTGCGTAAATACACTAGCGAGATGGAGGAATATAAAATTTTTCATGCGAGATAGGCAGCTAAATTTGAGTCGAAGAAGCTGTGACGTTCTTATTTTGATATAAGTTGAAAGCATTATTGCTTTGTTGAATTTTATAAGGCTTTCAACGCGAAAGTGTAGCATTCTACTTTTTTCATTTACATTATAATTATAATTATAAGGCATACTCTACTCTAGTAGTCCTGTGGCCTATCTAGTAGTACAGTATTCCCTACTATTATTAATATTAGGCTATGCATGTCTACTGTATTCAGTAATGGACAATGACCAAGCCAGTCTATACATCCAGCCTGTGTACTATCTGTAGTAGATCTCAAATCTCATGCCTATGATCAATATACTTAGTATATTATAGGGTAGCTTTAGTTTTTGTTTACTTTGATTTGAAATGGTTGTTTTGTAACAGAAAACTGTTATTGATTTGTGTCTATGCCATCTGTAGACTCGAACTCAGATGTCAGACATCCCAAACACAATCATTACCTCAAAGTTTGATTTACTTAGAATTATAACTGATTTATGATAATATCATATTTATATGATACTATTTAAAGTCTTAATGGCTAATTGTCATTGATTGTTTTGCTCTTTAATACTTAAAAATTGTATAATCTGCCTACTGTATGTCATTTTTTGTTTTTGTCTTAGGTATGTATATGTTTATGTATATATTTATTAGTATATTTCTTTTTTGTCAATTTGAATATAAAGAAATTACAACATATTAATTATGCTTAGTATCCTATTCATTTTGTCTTTCTGAAAGAAACTGAGTAATAAAAAATAATAATAAAATGTTATTCCTTTGCTTTATTATTATCAATGTCTGTCGTTAATTAATGTCAAGAAAATGTTGCCTTCGACAATTTTGTCCAAACTATAAGTCTGGAAACAAGGTTCCAGTATATCGCTTTCCTTCTGACACTAAAGAATTCAATCATTGGCATCAAGCATTGCCTAGTACAATAAAGGTGAGAGCTGGAATTCAAAGCATTTCTCAATATTTTTCTATATTAGTAGTACACCATAGTATCTCTAATACACCATAGTATCTCTTTTCAGACTATCACTAAGCATGTGGGCATTTGGTCAAAGCATTGGCCAGATGGTGCACCACTTATTAAAGTAAACAATTGTTTCCAACCAGTTGACCCACCATCGATTTTTTTGTGTCCACCAAGTTCCCTTTGGCAGACATTGAAAGGTACGACAGCGAATGATCAGCTATCTATTATGTTTGCGGATATGTAGCGCACAAGGTGGACGTCGCAGCAAACCAAGAGCCTCTTCACGGCAATCGGTTCTAGAACCAGAATAAATTCGAGTTCTAGAACCAGAACCAGTGTGAAATGAAGAGCTTCGAACCCATTCTATGTTTGACAGTCTTTACAATTTAATTTTGTCGTTCTTTGACTTTGTTTCCTCTTGGATATGACAAAAAACGGAATAATTATTTAACAATAATAAAAAATTGACGATTTCAAATATATTTTACTGTTAAAGTGTAAACATGACATGACAACAAAGCATATTCCAGAACCAGAACCATGTTCCGGAACTGATTCTGTTTTTCGAACCATCGATATGAAGAGCGTCAAACCGGTTCGGAACCGGTTCCGTTTTTCGAACCGGCGATATGAAGAGGCTCCAAGACGAATCAGATATCCATCCAGTTTATGTGTCAGCCGAGTGTGAGTTCACCTCTTTGCTATCGCGGGGCAAGTTGCGTCATCCCCCAGAGTGGTTAGTCGTTTTTGCTGTACTATGCTATCATCTGTTCTCTACAGTGCGTTTACAGCGTTCAATTCGGTTGACCAAATTGTTCGACAAAGCATTTATAGCTTTTGTTGACGTTGAGGTTCCTAGCGACGTTGTACATACGACGAAAGAACATCGTAGAATATCTTGGCGTTTGGCGAACGTCCTTCTAAAGGGACTGATTCGGTGAGAGGCGTCGATTTGTCGTGGCGCACTGAATTCGAGAAGTAGACAACAAGTAGACGAGAAGTAGATAGTATTGTTCTAATTTGCTGCTGTTTGTCGGTGTTCAAAATTACAGTTCGTTAATTATCATTATTTGCTTATCATTATTATTCTTAGTATTATAATTGCACCAGATTTAATATGCTCATACGTTCAGTAAATGAATAATGCCTCCCCCAGTCCCTACCGTCCTTACGTGGTATAGTAGCTATCCGGAGCCCTACTGTACCCTCAGTATCCACAATTATCCCCACTGCGTCACAAAAGTTTCCTAGCATCGCAAAAGAAAGTGTCCCACCTGTTCCCATTAGGTGCCACCTACAGTTTTTATTTACTGGTTTTTCCCAGGTTTACATCAAATATTACCTTATCATTTACAACATTTATAAATCATTCATCTTTATTGCCTTATTGCTTTATTATTATAGTATTGTTTGTTTCGTTGTTGATAAAGTTCTACTACAATTCATGTACAGTAACGTTATATTTATCTCAATTGCTTCCAACTCTGATATATCCGAAAACTTTCGGCTTTAAATCTATATAAAAGCCTATATAGTATACACATTCGCACTTGTTTTCATACGGCTTTTATAAGCTGATTATGCATCAGATATTTCACTGATGGCACAAAATAAAATAATCTACTAGAAGGGGGCTGTGGCTTGTATGCCCGAATGGGTCTGCTTTGACTTTCAACTGCGTTATTTTCTGACTGATTAGTTTTCTGTACATGCTCAGTGCCGATTAATAGCAAAGCGGAGAATTAATCGTTTTTACTCGAGACAACAAATTTCTGAGCAACCTAGTGAAATAATTTTTAGTTTTCATGCAGCGAATCAAGAGATATTGATTTTTGAATTTTGGCCTCCATTCGCGAGTGTAGCGTCCTTCTACTCTAGTTGTCCGTGACATGTACATGTGCATGTACCAATGTTTGCGTGATCAATAGATATCCGGCCTGGTATTTGTGCCTTGACGTAATGTGGCATAGATGTACGCGGGAGCTTATTAGAGGTGCTGCAACCCTTAGGGGAGCCAATATGTCTTGGTGGACGTTCCTGGCTCTTAGTGGGCGCCACTACCCCCGTCTCTTATGCCGGGTAGGATGCCAATTCCCAGAAACGGCAAAATTGAGCTTCTGTCTTTCGTCGAGCTTGGTTATCATCTCTTTCATTTAGCTTTTTGTTGAACGCAATATTTGTGGGGGCTATAGGGAGGGCCCACTGCCCCGATTGCTACGGTCTCAGATTAAATTGTACTTTAGTTTGCTGTGCATGTACGTGACGTATCTTATTTCCAGTGGACTATATTAATACAGCCTAAATTAAAGCGTCCGTCTGCTGGCGTGCAATAAATGCTATTTCAATATAATAAAGTACCAGAAATAAAAAGCTAACATAATCAATTTCACTACACATGCGTTCAGCGGCAGATCATTAAAGATCATCTACATAATATCTGCTCTGGTACAAGTACGCTCGTACATGTATGTAGGATTTATTATGCATGCTGACGCGTCTGCAAAATTTTACAATATTGTTCAGGATGTATCTGCAAATCTCTTTCCAGCCGCATAAATATGGTAGACGCAGCTTCTATGCGCAGAAAGCATTCTCGAATTCCCTTATCTGGTGGAATCCACGCCGCTTCTGGCTACCGCCGCACGGCAGTCGGCTGCGCAAGGCTGCTGGGCGATTAATGTATTAGGCAAATAGAAGAATAACAGAAACTGCAGTTGCAGCACGAGTGCTGCGAATGGCGATAGAGGGCAGCCCCCGCACCCGAAGCTCGTCAACGCTACGAGATCGGGCCACGGCAACAAGTCAAGTACAAAGCAAGCATGCATGGCAAACAGTTGCTGCTAGAAGAAGCAGGGCAAAATAGCCGCCAATTATACGGCTGCTTCCGTTTGGTCCGCGGACCGTCAGCGAATGAGAGAGCGCCATGCATAGCGGAGTGCATGTAATGAGTAAATCCAAAAAAATCCCCACGCATATCCTTTCAGGGCCGATTAAGCTTTTTACTGCTCACACAATTCTCCCCGAGCCCTAGCAGCAAATGTCAAGGTGCTGAAGAAGCCACGTGTAAATTCAGCAAGTTGAACACTTTTCTAAAAAGCTTTCTTCACAAGGTATTTCAATTTCTATTTAAACTGTTTCACAGATGCCTATACTGTGTCAGATAAGCCTATACTGTGTCAGATATGCCTATACTGTGTCAGATATGCCTATACTGTGTCAGATATGCCTATACTGTGTCAGATTTGCCTATACTGTGTCAGATATGCCTTTACTGTGTCAGATTTGCCTATACTGTGTCAGATATGCCTATACTGTGTCAGATATGCCTTTACTGTGTCAGATATGCCTATACTGTGTCAGATATGCCTTTACTGTGTCAGATATGCCTATACTGTGTCAGATATGCCTATACTGTGTCAGATATGCCTATACTGTGTCAGATATGCCTATACTGTGTCAGATATGCCTATACTGTGTCAGATATGCCTATACTGTGTCAGATATGCCTATACTGTGTCAGATATGCCTATACTGTGTCAGATATGCCTATACTGTGTCAGATATGCCTATACTGTGTCAGATATGCCTATACTGTGTCAGATATGCCTATACTGTGTCAGATATGCCTATACTGTGTCAGAGATGTGAGGTGTCAAGAGTTCCTATGTGAGGTGTCAGGAACGCCGAGGTGAAGTGTCAGGAGTGCCGGTGTGAGGTGTCAGGAGTGCCAATGTGAGGTGTCAGGAGTGCCGGTGTGAGCGGCATGGATATATACTCGTAGAATTATCGCTGGTCAGAGCTAGGTGCCCCAGCAATCAGTGCACGAGCGCCCTACAATCCCAAATGCTCCAAGTGTACACCAGAAGAAAGCGCTGAGTATTTTATTTAAATTTTCGCTCTGATACCGGAGTGCCTGCTCTGCTCAGAGAAGGCAGCTCAGGTCGAGCACATAATAAGCGCGCACTTGCCGGGCCAGAAACTCCAGACGCAATTGTGGCCCGGTCAGCTGAGCAAGTCAGGGGCAGAGAGAAGGCGGCCCAGGTGCAGGCGGAGCGGCGCAGCATTCTAACGCTAGAAAACCTTAAGCCACCTCGTCTCCACCCGCTTGAAGTGCTCAAGAAACTCAAACTTGGCCTAGCTATCTAACCTCTGTCTGCCCGTCTCCACCCGCCCCAGCCCTGCAGTTTGGCATCTGACTGCCTAATGCATGCCTCTCAGGTCTTTGACTGTCGCGAGCTGGCGGCTATTCAGTGAGCCTGTCTCATTCAAGCCTGAACCGCAGACCCATGCAGATCAAAGCTTGAGCATTTTTGATTTCCCTTGGCAGGCCGGTCACGATGAAGAGTCGGCGGAGTCTGCTTGTGCTTCTGCTTCTGCTGGTCTTCCTCTGCAGCTCGTGTTCAGGTGAGGCTGTGCCTCAGAATCTTCATCAGGCTATGAAGCTTGAGGCTGCATATCTCTGTGACTCAATACTTCCAGTGCATTGATAATTTTGTTTAGTAGCCATTGAGAATTCTTACTCTTGATTCTGGGACACTGTCTCAAACTCGAAATTTCAGTGTTAGAAAAGAGGCACCTAATTTCTAAGAAACGAAAATTCGCTTCTAGAGTTTCAAGAGCTTTGTTATTTTTTGCTAAAATATTTCTTTGGCTTGAATTGTATAGCTACAGGGTATATCTTCCATTTATTATTTATCAATTAATCAAACTGAGTGGCTTCTCCAACCAGCAGCTGCTTCGGCATCGAACGATCCTCTGAGCTGCCTCTCCTGCGTGTTCTACAAGCACATGGCCATGCCGCTGAACAACCCGGACTGCGCCTCTGGCCGGCGCGTGCGCCTGGAGCCCTGCGGTGACGGCCACGCCTGCAAGGTGAGGCCTGCTGGATTGCGGCAATTCGGGTTCAAGGGCTTGGGTTCAGGGGCTTGGGTTTAGGGGCTTGGGTTTAGGGGCTTGGGCTCAGGGGGGTTTAGGGGCTTGGGTTTAGGGGCTTGGGCTCAGGGGGGTTCAGGGGCTTTGGTTCAGGGGCTTGGGTTTGGGGCTTGGGTTTAGGGGCTTGGGTTTAGGGGCTTGGGTTCATGGGCTTGGGTTTAGGGGCTTGGGTTTAGGGGCTTGGGTTCATGGGCTTGGGTTCAGGGGCTTGGGTTCATGGGCTTGGGTTCAGGGGCTTGGGTTTAGGGGCTTGGGTTCAGGGGCTTGGGTTCAGGGGCTTGGGTTCAGGGGCTTGGGTTTGGGGCTTGGGTTTAGGGGCTTGGGTTCAGGGGCTTGGGTTTAGGGGCTTGGGTCCAGGGGCTTGGGTTTGGGGGCTTGGGTTTAGGGGCTTGGGTTTAGGGGCTTGGGCTCAGGGGGGTTTAGGGGCTTGGGTTTAGGGGCTTGGGCTCAGGGGGGTTCAGGGGCTTGGGTTCAGGGGCTTGGGTTTGGGGCTTGGGTTTAGGGGCTTGGGTTTAGGGGCTTGGGTTCATGGGCTTGGGTTTAGGGGCTTGGGTTTAGGGGCTTGGGTTCATGGGCTTGGGTTCAGGGGCTTGGGTTCATGGGCTTGGGTTCAGGGGCTTGGGTTTAGGGGCTTGGGTTCAGGGGCTTGGGTTCAGGGGCTTGGGTTTAGGGGCTTGGGTTCAGGGGCTTGGGTTTGGGGCTTGGGTTTAGGGGCTTGGGTTCAGGGGCTTGGGTTTGGGGCTTGGGTTTAGGGGCTTGGGTTCAGGGGCTTGGGTTCAGGGGCTTGGGTTCAGGGGCTTGGGTTCAGGGGCTTGGGTCCAGGGGCTTGGGTTCAGGGGCTTGGGTTTAGGGGCTTGGGTCCAGGGGCTTGGGTTTAGGGGCTTGGGTTTAGGGGCTTGGGTTTAGGGGCTTGGGTTCAGGGGCTTGGGTTTAGGGGCTTGGGTTCAGGGGCTTGGGTTTAGGGGCTTGGGTTCAGGGGCTTGGGTTCAGGGGCTTGGGTCCATAGTTGTTTCAGAGTTGATGGTTTTTGGGCTTTAATGTAAGTCTACAGACTTTAACTTTAGGAATCAGAGGAAAGATTATGCTTTTGGGCAGGCTTCGGTCACGGCTCTTGAATTGGGTTGCGTTTCGTGATCGGCCATAATTTCCACTACGTTGCAAACTGAATCATCCAAATGGCAGGTGGCGTTCCTCCAGGACGCCAGCAGCACAATCGTGCACGCGGCCCGGAGCTGCCAGCGCTCCTCCGGCGGCGGCTCGCAGCTGCCAGACTTTGCCTCGCTGATGTTCAACGCCCGCACTACCATGTACTGCAACAGCAGCGGCTGCAACAACAACTGGCTGGGCAGCGGCGAGACGGGGGCGCGGCGCCGGCTGCACTGCTGGGTTGGCCACGGCCGCCGCATCGACCAGTTCCAGCTGCAGCCGTGCAGCGACAGAGTCCTGGAGCTGACAAACGCAGTCAATGACAGCAGGGCAGGCGGGAAACTGGTGCAGACACCGGTGTGCCTGCTAGCTGTGAGCTGGGCTGCAGTTGGGGTGGATGAATAGATAGATAGATAGATAGATAGATAGATAGATAGATAGATAGATAGATAGATAGATAGATAGATAGATAGTTAGATAGATAGATAGATAGATAGATTGATAGATAGATAGATAGACAGACAGACGTCAGATAGATAGATATAGTCTCACTGCACACTGCTCTCTCTCTCATGTCCTCCTGGCGTCTCCCTCACCCTCGCCTACGCACTGCTGACAGCCCAGCGCCAACTGCTGTCTCCCGTCACGGCAGCCCCCAGGCCACCCAACGCATGCTTCAGTCGCTGCCTAGTTACATCTGGTAGAACGCATAGTACGCAGAGCCGCGGTCAGAGACGTGAAAGCCAGAGTAGTCATGTAAATCTGCATTGTCAGGAAGCAAAAAGGAAAGCTGTGCTGGACGTGTAGGCTAGGCTTGTCTCCTTCGGTCACTTTTAGGAGCAGCTCTTCTGCCGCTTTCACATTCCTAGTGGCCAGAAGCTTTGTTCATCCTGTTGCTCTTTGATGTCGAGAGGATGTCAACAGGCTGTACGATAAACCCAACTTCTTTAAAAGTTTGCTTTCGCGAATCGCGATGCGTTTTAAAAGCCGCTTTAGAAGAGAGGTTTGCACTTGCGGAGTGGCTGCTTGGCTCTAACAGTATGATGTGCATGAACTGCCTGCGCAAGCTTCCAGGCGCCTCATTGAGTACATGTACTTTCTCATCCTATCTTGTCTGCAACTGCCTGTCACCTGTCTCTGTTTGCATCTGTCGGTCTGTCTGTCTGTCTGTCTTAGTGTCTGTCGATCTGTCCGTGGGTCTGTCTGTGTGTCCGTCCATTCGTCTGGCTGTCGAGTCACATCAAGGTGCGTTTCAAGGGTCTCATTAAACCTAAACTCAATTTCGAAGCTCCAACCCCACCGCAACTCGAATTCCGTCTTGTGAAGCAACCCGGCCCAGTTCAGCAGTTAAAGACGCGCTAACGAACCAACGCAGCGCTAACGGCTCCCAAAACTAATAATAAAAAACGCTGAATTTCAAACAAACTGAAGTGCATGCGCCATCGCCATTAGCGGTCGAGGAAGGCCCCAACAGTGAAGACAGCAGGCGGGCTCCCCCGCAACCCACCACTGCAGTTCAACTATTCGCTGGCGCTGTCAGCTCTGGAAAAGCCGGCAAAAACTGCGCAACGGCGCCGCCCAGAATGTTTTTCAAAAAACTTCGAGCTGGAACTAAAACAAGTCCGCGCGATGAAGGCGAAAAAAATCCTTAATAGGGCCAGCATTCATTAGCAGTGGCTTGGCAGCCACACGCACATGACTGGAACTCAGCGGCAGTCAGCTGTACATGCAGTGTGCCAGCCTTTATCAGCTGGCATAAATCACCGCAATGCGAATCAAGCGGCTTCCAGCGCTGATAGCAGCGGGCAGTGGTGATAAGGAAGTGGTAAAAGGCTCGCTACTGTTTGAACTACTATTAGTAGCTAAAACCAACATTGACCAGAGTGCCAATATGCCATAGTTCAAAGTACTCCGATATTAAAGATTCAGCGTGGAAGCGGATGGCTGCATGGAAGATCATCGAACAACAGTGCTAATTGCCCCTCCCGATTCTCCCCTTCAGCAGCTGACTCGGCAGATCAAGTACAACGGTCGGGCGTTCGAGTCGGCGATGTACCTCGCCGACTGCATGCCGCACGCCAGCTCGGTGTACGGCCGCAACTACCCGATGTTCGAGTACGAGCGAGTGTGCCGGCACCCCGGCTGCAACTCTGGCCAGGCGGCCCCCAAGCTGCAGGCCGGCCTCATGCTGGCCGCAGAGCCCGCAGCCGGCGGCACCAGTGCTGCAGCAGTCTACTACTGGATAGCAGCCGCCCTGGCAACTGCTTGGCTGGCAGCAGATACTGTGTTGCTATGACAACCAATATGCTAGTATTTACACCATATGCATGTACGCAGCCGATAAAGTAGTCTTTACTGCATCTCTGATCAGCTTATTTAACAATGAATTTGACTCCATAAAAGGCAGATTCTTTTGAACTAGTTGCATACTACTTATCAAAAAATGACGTCATAAGTGGCGTAATGCGTACATGTAAATCAGAAAGTTGAAGATATTTTATTAATTAACGAAATGTTAAAATTAAACAATCAAAGAAACTTGATGCCTGAAGGCAGAAGCAGTCGGCATGGATAGCAATCAATGAAATGATGGCAATAGAATCTGCGAGCGAAATCAATCAACAAGCAGAATAAACTACAGATGCCAAGGATAATTCAGAATAAGTATTGAAACCAAGTCGATCTCCAGCTAGGAGCTGGGTTTTCAGTCTCCTCAAATGCACCGAAGCAATGTTATCAAAGTGCGCCAACTGCAAGTGCTGTGGGTTCCAAAGCCAAAACTACGAGTTTAAATTAGCTCAGCTGTGCGGCTGCGTTACAAAAAAACAGATCTCACTGATGGGCAACCATTGGTGTGAATGAGGATCTGAGAGGTTAGGGCCCAGCAACTGAGGATCTGGGAGGCTTGAGACCAGCAACTGAGGATCTGGGAGGCTTGAGACCAGCAACTGAGGATCTGGGAGGCTGGCCCAGCACTTGAGGATCTGTCTACAGTCGCACAGAGTCGCAGATTAGCTAGGCCTGGTCCCCACCAGCAGCCGCCTCCCTATCCAGCTGCTCCCTCAGTCTGGTTGCCACCTCCTGCGCCAGTAGCTGAGCTGGCGACGACAGCGCCTTGGCGCCGGCCGCCTGGCCTTCGTCCAGACAGGCCGCCAGGCTGGGGTCGATCGGCAGGCAGCCGAGGAAGGGCAGCGCCTTGGCCCTGGCGAGCTCGCGGCCGCCGCCACTGGAGAACGGGTTGCTGCAGCCGGCGCAGTGCGGGCAGGCGAAGCCGCTCATGTTCTCCACGATGCCCAGCACGGCGAGGCCCGTCTTGGCGCAGAAGTCCAGCTCGCGGCGGACGTCGCCGACGGCCACGATTTGCGGCGTCGTGACGGCCACCGCGCCGCGCCTGCGGCAGGCCGAGCCGACTGGTAGCGCCTCCAGCACTGCCAGGTGCTCGTCCGTGGTTCCCGGAGGTGTGTCCACCTGGGATGGGCCGGGAATAGGGTGGAGGCTGACACTGCCGACTGCTCGATCTGACACTGCCGACTGCTCGATCTGACACTGCTGACTGCTCAATCTGACACTGCTGAACCCCACACTACTGCAGTGCTGCCACTTACCACCAGGTAGTCCAGCCGCTGCCAGTGCACATCCCGCACAAACTGGCCCACCATGCTGGTCTTCTTCGGGCCCCGCCAAATCACTGGATCGTCTCGACCTTCCAACAGGAAGCCGATCGACATGACTAGGAGTTCGGCGCCGTCTGAGGCAGCTCCGGGCAGCCTCAGGTGCACCGGCACCCAGCCCTCCGGGCACTGGTGAACCCGCTGGCCCTCCAGACCCAGCATTCGCGGCACACTGGGCCCGCACAGGTCGATGTCAAGCAGGCCGACCCTGTGGCCCGCCTGTGCCAGGGCCAGCGCCAGCTGCACGCTGACTGTCGACTTTCCGACGCCGCCTTTACCGGACAGGACCAGAAGAGCCGTGTCGATCCGGGGACCGCTGCTGCCTTCGGACATCATCAATTGCAGCGAGGTTGGCTGTCTGTCTTGCAAAAATATGAGGCACTTACCTAGCCGGATAAAAAGTTTGCCTAGCTTCAGATAGTGTTTACCTAGCTTCAGATAGAGTTTACCAAGCCTGAGATGAAGTGTTTGCCTAGCTTCAGATAGTGTTTACCAAGCCTGAGATAAAGTGGTTACCAAGCCTGAGATTGAGTGTTTACCTAGCCTCAGATAGTGTTTACCAAGCCTGAGATTGAGTGTTTACCTAGCCTCAGATAGTGTTTACCTAGCCTGAGACAGAATGTTTACCTGAGACTTGAGAGGGAGTGTTTATCTAGCCTCAGGTTGAGTATAATCTAGTAAGCATATGCATATAAAAATACAAGCCAGCACCGTCATCAATTTAGCTTCATAAAAGCACCGGAATTTTTACAAGAGAGAAACAATCACTTAGTACAGTACTTATAGTAGACAGAAGGAGCGCACTGCTTACAGTGCCCAGTGAAAAACTGTTTACAAGCAAATTGATGCACATTATTTACGAGCTATTCAAAGCTGAAACTAAAATTAAGAAACAAAAAAAGCTGCTCAAATGCATCGCAGACTGAGAAAAATCAATATTGATCGATCCAGGAACCCCGACGCGAATATATTTTTCATCTGTCGTTAGCTCGTATGGGCAACCGTATTGTTTAAAATCGGGCCTGCTTATTTCGGCCATAGTGGCTGTTGAATCCGCTGTCGCTGGTTGATCGCTTAATGCCGTGCTGCTGATGGTGGCGCTGATTCTGATGATGCTGCTGGTGATGTTGCTGGTGCTGCTGATGCTGGTGGTGCTGATGATGCTGCTGATGATGGTGCTGCTGGTGGTGAACAACTGGCGGAGGGAGCGGCGGTGGCGGCGGCAGCAGAAAGTTGCCAGCTTGCTGATGCTGGCGCTGATGTTGCGGCAGCTGCGGCGGAGGCAGGAGAGGGAAGCTTGGCGGGGGCGGCGGCGGCATCGGAGGCTGCGGAAGCTGGCGGTGGCGCTGATGCTGCCGCCGGTGGTCGCTGCGGGCCTCCCGAGCGGCTCTGTCGGCCCGTTCCCGGTCGGCCAGCCGCTCTGTCGGCAGAATCTCCTGCCACTGGCGCTCGTGGCCGCTGCCCTGGCGCGGCTTCACGAGGAGTTCGGCGCCGCACAGGCGCAAACTCTGCGCAACAAGATGACAGGATGGTGGGTGAGCTCAACTAACCTGTGACAGTATCTGTAATAATACCCACTACCTGTGACAGTATCTGTAATAATACCCACTACCTGTGACAGTATCTGTAATAATACTCACTACTTGTGACAGTATCTGTAATAATACTCACTACCTGTGACAGTATCTGTAATAATACTCACTACCTGTGACAGTCTCTCTATACAATACTCACTACTTGTGACACTACTTGCATCACTGCCTGTGACACTTGCATCACTGCCTGTGACACTACTTGCATCACTGTCTGTGACACTACTTGCATCACTGTCTGTGACACTACTTGCATCACTGTCTGTGACACTACTTGCATCACTGCCAGTGACACTTGCATCACTGTCTGTGACACTTGCATCACTGTCTGTGACACTTGCATCACTGTCTGTGACACTTGCATCACTGTCTGTGACACTTGCATCACTGCCTGTGACACTACTTGCATCACTGTCTGTGACACTACTTGCATCACTGTCTGTGACACTACTTGCATCAGTCTGTGACACTACTTGCATCACTGCCAGTGACACTACTTGCATCACTGCCTGTGCCACGGCATCTGGCAGACGCCACTCACCCTAAACAGGCGGCAGGCATAGAGCACCGACTCCTCGTGTTTGAAGGTGACGAACGCGTAGCCATTTTTGCCATCCTTGCCGGCCACGAGTTTCACGGGACACTCGAGCGGGCCGGACTGCAGGAAGAGCTCGGTGAGCAGGTCCGCAGTCACATCGGGGCCCAGGTTGCCAACCCACAGGGTTCTCTCGCGGCTATTGTCGTCCATGAAGTCCAGAAACGCTGCAAAAGTAAAATGCACCATTGTGAATGCTTTGAGATACTTGGGGACTGCTTTCTGAAGGACTAGGATCAGGATGTAACAGGTAACAGCTCACTGAATGATTGAGAGAGGGGTGCAGCAGCTCACTGAAGGATTGAGAGAGGGGTGCAGCAGCTCACTGAATGATTGAGAGAGGGGTGCAGCAGCTCACTGAATGATTGAGAGAGGGGTGCAGCAGCTCACTGAAGGATCGAGAGAGGGGTGCAGCAGCTCACTGAAGGACAAGGACAAGGCGGCAACCTGATGCAAACAGCTTCTGATATGCACACTCGGTAAAAAACGAACACTGAAACCCAGAAGCCAAAAATATTTTGCACAGGAACATTTTAATTGATCATATTGAACAGTCATTGAGTAGCAAACATTACAGAATGACAGCAGAGTTGATTAGCTTTTGCATTGTCCTATCAACAGTTTACTAGTAGCCAGCCAGTACCGGAACACCAGCAGAGATCAGCAGGAACAATGCCTGATGCCTAAGCCGGCACTAAACCAGAGTGAATAAATGACAGCGGCAATGAGCACACATTGAGTCAGATGTGACCAGCCTTGGCCAGCTGCTCTTTAAGAATCATAATGGACCGGCGCTGGTCCTCAGGCAGCATGTGGATTTGCTCATCTGACAGCTGCAGCACCTGCATGATGAGCGCCGCCTTCTCCTGATCTCCGCCGGCGATGGCGCCCATCGACAGCTGAGCGCCGCTGCCCTGCGAAGACTGCGGCTGCTGCGGTTGCTGCGGCTGCGCCTGGGGCGGCGGCGGCGGTGGCGGCTGGCGGTACGGCTGCTGCTGCTGCTGCTGCGGGTACATCTGCTGCTGATGTTGTGGTGGCGGAGGCGGCGGCGGTTGGTGATGGTGGTACATCTGCTGCTGCATCGGAGGCTGCGGAGGCTGAGGCGGCTGGTGCTGGTAGTGCTGCTGCTGCTGCTGCATTGGCTGATCGACTGGCATTACGGGCGGAATCTGCTCAGTGGTTCTGCTCAGCATAGCGATGGCCACCTTGGGGTCAACCAGCTTCATCACAATCTGAGCCTGCAGCAGGGCGTAGGCCAGCTGTGGGTTCTGCAGCAGCATGTTGCGGGCCTCGTGCGGGTTGTTCTGAATGCACTGCTTCATCTG
The DNA here is from genome assembly GCA_002269645.1 of Macrostomum lignano. Classification (NCBI taxonomy): domain Eukaryota; kingdom Metazoa; phylum Platyhelminthes; family Macrostomidae; genus Macrostomum; species Macrostomum lignano. Next base: position 29,996 of record NIVC01004038.1, on the reverse strand, counting down.
ACGCATCAGCTCGAACATCTGCTCGGGCGGCAGGCTGGCAACCGCCCGGCTGATCTCCTCCGGCGCGTTCTTTGGGTCCACCTGGGCGATTTGGGGTTGGCTTTTTACCTGAATTTACATTGTTGTTTCTTATCCCAGCTTTTCACTCATCTCGCTTATCACCTCCCTCTTGCTTAACATGTACCCTTCCTTGTCCTTTATCCCCTTCCTTCTCCCTAATCTCCTTCCCTGTCCCTTATTCCCTTCCCTGTCCCTTATCCTCTTCCCTGATCCTTATCCCTTTTTCATCCCTTATCCCCTTCCCTGATCCTTATCCCTTTTTTATCCCTTATCCCCTTCCCTGATCCTTATCCCTTTTTCATCCCTTATCCCCTTCCCTGATCCTTATCCCTTTTTCATCCCTTATCCCCTTCCCTGATCCTTATCCCTTTTTTGTCCCTTATCCCCTTCCCTGACCCTTATCCCTTTTTTGTCCCTTATCCCCTTCCCTGATCCTTATCCCTTTTTCATCCCTTATCCCCTTCCCTGACCCTTATCCCTTTTTTGTCCCTTATCCCCTTCCCTGACCCTTATCCTTTTTTGTCCCTTTTCCCCTTCCCTGATCCTTATCCCTTTTTCATCCCTTATCCCCTTCCCTGACCCTTATCCCTTTTTTGTCCTTTACCCCCTTCCCTGACCCTTATCCTTTTTTGTCCCTTACCCCCTTCCCTGTGTCCACATCCACTGCCGCTTATCCCTCCCTACAGCATACAGAATCCCAAGAGCTCCCGCTCCCACCTTCTCCCCATAAGGCGAGTCCACTGGCGGGCCGGAGACGCCGGGGCCATGGCCCTGGCCGTCCTGCTGTTGCTGCTGCTGCTGCTGGTTCTGCTCGCCAGCGGCCGGGCCGATGCGCAGCGGCCTGCCGCAGAACTCGATATTCTGCAGATTGCGCAGGGCAGCCTGGGCGGTAGGCAGGTCCTTGTACTCGCAGAAGCCGTAGCCCTTGGGCTTGCCGGTCTCCCTGTCATACACGAGGCGGAAGCCGATGACGGGCCCGGCCTGCTCGAACATCTCCTTCAGCCGGTCCTCAGACGCTTCGTAGGGGATGTTGCCAACGAATATGGAGCGGGCGGTCCGCTCCAGGGCCTCGCGCTCGCGCTGGCCTTGGCTTTGCCTGTCAGCCGCGGCTTGCTGCTGCTGAAGCATTTGCTGCTGCTGCTGCTGCAGTTGCTGGGGGCCTGGGGCTGCCATTTTGGATTGCATGCAATAAATTGAGTTATAGCGATCCGTGATTAGGTGAGCTTGTGAGATAAGGCCAGCTCAAGGACTTCGGAAGCAGCAGCCTACTCAAGTGACAGGGAAGCAGCAGCCTACTCAAGTGTCAGGGAAGGGAAGCAGCAGCCTACTCAAGTGTCAGGGAAGCAGCAGCCTACTCAAGTGTAAGGGAAGCAGCAGCCTACTCAAGTGTCAGGGAAGGGAAGCAGCAGCCTACTCAAGTGTCAGGGAAGGGAAGCAGCAGCCTACTCAAGTGACAGGGAAGCAGTAGCCTACTCAAGTGTCAGGGAAGGGAAGCAGCAGCCTACTCAAGTGACAGGGAAGGGAAGCAGCAGCCTACTCAAGTGACAGGGAAGCAGCAGCCTACTCAAGTGTCAGGGAAGCAGCAGCCTACTCAAGTGTCAGGGAAGCAGCAGCCTACTCAAGTGTCAGGGAAGGGAAGCAGCAGCCTACTCAAGTGTCAGGGAAGGGAAGCAGCATCCTAAACAAGTGACATGGAGGGGTAGCAGCAGCCTACTCAGGTGACATGGAGCGGTAGCAGCAGCCTACTCAGGTGACATGGAGGGGTAGCAGCAGTTTCCTACGAACTTGGGAAGTAACAAAGAAAGCAAAACAGAAAACGAAGATGTTTAGACTTCAAGAAGATTGAGCACGGTGCATTCTGGCAGTTTCAAGTGCATCAGAAATGTACAGAGCAGATTTCTTCATCGCAAGCAAATGCATCTCTGTAAGCAGCTCAGTTCTCCTTCGCCGACAAGCCAGACCGGCAGTCGTGGGAGTCGATATACTTGGCCTTGACGCATCTGTTGCAGCTCTGGCAGTGCAGCCGGGCAGGCGGGTGCACCGTGGCGCACGTGCCGCAGGCTGCACAATGCGGATTCCAGTGGGCCGAGTGGCGGGCGCAGACGGGGCACCAGCTGGTGCCGGGAGGCGGCGGCAGGCGGGACTCGGGCACGTTGGAGAACAGGCGGACGGCAGAGACCGAGGCGCTGCGCAGCTTGGCGTGATTGGCGTAACTCAGCTGGCAGTCGTGCAGGCTAAGCCGGGGCCGCAGCCACCGCTTGCCCAGGTAGTAGGGCGCCGCCACGGCTGTGAACACCTGCCGGGAATGCGGGGAGGGGTTGGCGCTCGGTTGCTGTGAATAGGACAGGTGAGACAGATCTGATAGGACAGGTGAGACAGATCTGATAGGACAGGTGAGACAGATCTGATAGGACAGGTGAGACAGATCTGATAGGAGAGGTGAGACAGATCTGATAGGACAGGTGAGACAGATCTGATAGGACAGGTGAGACAGATCTGATAGGACAGGTGAGACAGATCTGATAGGTCAGGTGAAAACAAGAGTTTCCCACCTCGCAGTGGCCGGCAGCCGCGGCGAGATCTGCCAGGTGCTGCAGGCAGTCCATCAAGGGGGTCAGCAGGCCGCCAAAGGGCGGGTCAGCCACAATGAGGCAGACGGAGTCCAAGCCCCGCTTGGCCGCCAGCCAGCTGACGAATCTGTCTCGCCCACCCGGTCGCAGGAACGCGGCGTTGAACATGTTGAAGGCCAGAGAGTCGGGGAAGAATTCGGTTAACCGCAGGTCGGCGTCAAGCAGGAGGCTGCGGCAGCGCCGGCCGCCGATGGCGTAGCGGGCGGCCTCGTGCAGGCGGGGGCAGCCGACGCAGACGAGCTGCCGGCAGCGGAGGCGGCGCACCAGGCGGAGCAGGTAGGCCAGGCTGGGCGGGGAGAAGAAGTACTGCGAGGACTGCCGGGCGGTGAGCGCCGGCAGGAAGCCGGTGGGGGCCAGCAGGCGCCGCCTCGGTAGCCGCGGCAGCAGCCGGTGGGTGGCGCAGGCCGCCAGCTCGGAGCTGCCGAGTGCCAGCCGGCCGCAGTCCAGGCAGTAGGCGCGCAGCCGGCGCGGCGTGGCGAGGGCTTCGTCCAAGCGGCAGCAGTTCGGCGCTGACAAGGCGGAGGCCGCGCCGGACTCGGCCGAGCAGGCGCCAGGCCGCCTGGTGAAGGAGCAGCAGTGGCGCCGGGTGAATCGACCGGCGCCGTCGCGCAACACCAGGGCGAGCATGGGGCCGTGCAGCGGGCAGGCGGGCGTAGCCTCCTCAGCCGCATCATGGCCAGACTGCTGTATGGAGGCCACCTGTAAAGCTGGGCGCCGATCTCGACTTCGCATGAGGATGGACTGCTGAAAATCGCGTGCCAGAATATTCGATGAGATCGAGGCCAGGATCTCGAGGGGGCCGTAGCCCAGCGGTCTAGCGCAGCTGCTCTGGTGTGCCAGCAACCCAGGCTCAATTCCAAGTGCAGTCACATTAATTTGGGGGTGAATTGGAATCTCGGCTTGGCTTTGCTCGTGCAATTAACGGCCTTGAGAGCCAACCCCCCAAGGCGCAGTGAAGTGTACATGCCTAACGATAATATAAAGTTAGGGCCGCTCTCCTGTGAGAGTGTGTGCCTGCGTACGTATCCGCGCGCTTGTATGCCTGCTCAGGGGAGTCGGCGGAATGGGCAGTAATGCCTCTCGCCGGTTGTGTGCCTATGTCGCTTAAAGTGCGCCAGGGTGCACACAACCCCCCTGCCTCTAATAAAGAGCCCAGGACTTCGGCAGGTGAATCTTGAGGCAAGATATGGGGCAACTATGAGCCAAGACAAAGCTGGAGACCGGGCAAAAAGGCCTCGAGAATCCGCAGGACTCGACTCGAGAGAGAAAGAGGGAAGGACCTTTAAATATTGTATGGCCAGAATAGACATCGAACCAATGACCTCCTAAAACTAGTATTAGTAGCTATAGTATCGAGCTTTGACCTTTGACAATTCAATTGACAACATAAGAGTTCGAGCCTAGGACCCCTAGAATTGTATGCACAGACTAGAGATGGGAGCCAAAAGTAAAACAAAAAATACGAAAGAATTGGCAAAACCACAAGAACAAGCAATGTCTGCTTTTATTAAAGAAACAGTAAACTGACCATAATCGGCGAGAATGCATATGAAAATCACCGCCAGCTAGCAGGTGCCAACCGCACTGGCCGCTCAATATTACACTTGTCTGGGCGCACCTGGGCTTGATTAAGTTGAGCATACTACTGACAAGCCTGCACAAAATAGTAGTAACGCACTAAAGCAAACTCACTAGAGCTCCGAAAACTACCAAATCAAGAAAATAAATTCGCGTACTTCAGTTCCCAAGTTGGGAAATTGAAATGAGAAAGCGGTTGCACCAGAACCAACAATTTCAACTGAGGAGCTTCGAAGTTAGCCCTTGAATAAAATTGGCGAAACGTAAGCATTAGAAGGACTGCAATGGATAGTGGACAGGCGAGTTACAAATGAGAGCGCATTAAACAATGAACACAGGTGGTCTGGGACACTTTTGTGCTCAGAAAATTTAACTTTGTATAAAGTCCACGGTGTGACAAAGGATTTTGGAGTAACTGGGGCGACCTCAATGATGTAGCAGAGAGGATTCTGGAGTAACTGGGGCGACCTCAATGATGTAGCAGAGAGGATTCTGGTGTAACTGGGGCGACCTCAATGATGTAGCAGAGAGGATTCTGGAGTAACTGGGGCGACCTCAATGATGTAGCAGAGAGAATTCTGGAGTAACTGGGGCGACCTCAATGATGTAGCAGAGAGGATTCTGGAGTAACTGGGGCGACCTCAATTATGTAGCAGAGAGGATTCTGGAGTAACTGGGGCGACCTCAATGATTTAGCAGAGAGGATTCTGGAGTAACTGGGGCGACCTCAATGATGTAGCAGAGAGGATTCTGGAGTAACTGGGGCGACCTCAATGATGTAGCAGAGAGGATTCTGGAGTAACTGGGGCGACCTCAATGATGTAGCAGAGAGGATTCTGGTGTAACTGGGGAGATCTCCACGGTGAGACAGAGGATTCTGGAGTAACTGGGGCGATCTACGTGATGTGGCGAGGAGGATTCTGGAGTAACTGGGGCGACCTCAATGATGTAGCAGAGAGGATTCTGGTGTAACTGGGGCGATCTACGTGATGTGGCGGAGAGGATTCTGGAGTAACTGGGGCGATCTACGTGATGTGGCGGAGAGGATTCTGGAGTAACTGGGGCGATCTACGTGATGTAGCAGAGAGGATTCTGGAGTAACTGGGGCGATCTACGTGATGTGGCGGAGAGGATTCTGGAGTAACTGGGGCGATCTCCGTGATGTGGGAATTTGAGCAGAAAGCGGTTCTGTCACAAGCGCAGCAGGCAGCATTCGCCAGAGCGCTTAAATCGTTACTGTTTGGCCCCTGAAGTAGGCAAAGGGTAGCGGCAGCCAGTCAAAGTGCAAAAACCTTGCCGCAAAAATTATGCCTAGCGAATAGAGACCAGAGTTTATCTCGGGCAGTGTTTTACAGCAGAGGGCGCGTACGCTATTAGAGAAAAAAATAATTTACCGAGCGAACGGAACAGAATGATTACGCAACTGAAAGTAGATCTAAGGAACATAACTATGTAACAAGTAGAAAGCCTTCATTCGCGCATGCAGTTGAACCTTTGCAGCTCTGCAAATCAAGTACCAATAGTGGTTTGAATAGCTCGTACGTACTGGCAGGGCACCCAGTACAGCCAGTACATGGACTGCTCTGTGGTGCCCAGCTGCAGTCCGACAATGTGGTGCGCCTCCTGGCCTTCGATGGGCTCGCTGACTATCCGCTTGATTGACGACATCGGGATCTTGTTGGTGCGCTCCTTAGTTCCGATCCACAGCTGGTCGATTTCCAGCTTGAATGTCAATCGAACCTGCGGGCAGGCAGGCGGATGCTGGCGGTTCTCGTGTTGGTGGGGGCGATTCTCATGTTTGATGGGGCGATTCTCGTGTTGGTGGGGGCGATTCTCGTGTTGGTGGGGGCGATTCTCGTGTTGGTGGGGGCGATTCTCATGTTTGGGGGGGGCGATTCTCGTGTTGGTGGGGGCGATTCTCATGTTTGGGGTGGCGATTCTCGTCTTGGTGGGGGCGATTCTCGTGTTTGGGGGGGGCGATTCTCGTGTTGGTGGGGGCGATTCTCGTGTTGGTGTAGGCGATTCTCGTGTTGGTGGGGGCGATTCTCGTGTTGGTGGGGGCGATTCTCATGTTGGGGGGGGGGCGATTCTCATGTTTGGGGGAGGGCATTCTCAGCATGGGGGGCATATTCATTTTGGGGGGGAATTCTCATGTTTGGGGGGCGATTCTCATGTTTGGGGGGATTTTTATGTTTGGGAGGCGATTCTTATGTTTGGGGGGGGGGTGTGATTCTCATTTTGTAGGGGCAATTATCATGCCGGTGGGACAACTCCAGTCTTAGTTGCAGTTCAGGTCAAACGGCCCCAAATACCTTGGCACCCTGCCGATTGTACATGCCACTAAGCGGGGCCGGGGGCAGCGGCAAGTTGGCATTGAGAATTCCGGGCGTCAGGTCGTCCGGCCGGCCGTACTTGTCCAGCACTCGGCGGTGCAGGTCGCGCTGCGACAGACGAACCGCGCCAGCGCCATCTGAGTTGCCTGGATTGTTCGCTTTCGACCTGCGGACCAACGTTTGAGCGAAATTGCTCACCCGGACACAGACATCCCATCTCGGCCAGGCCACAAGCAGACACAAGTGGACACAGACACATCCCATCTCGGCCAGGCCACAACCAGACACAAGTGGACACAGACACATCCCATCTCGGCCAGGCCACAAGCAGACACAAGTGGACTCAGACACATCAAATCTCGGCCAGACCACAACCAGACACAAGTGGACTCAGACACATCCAATCTCGGCCAGGTCACAAGCAGACACAAGCGGACGGACACATCCCATCTCGGCCAGGCCACAACCAGACACAAGTGGACACAGACACATCCCATCTCGGCCAGGCCACAAGCAGACACAAGTGGACTCAGACACATCCAATCTCGGCCAGGCCACAACCAGACACAAGTGGACTCAGACACATCCAATCTCGGCCAGACCACAACCAGACACAAGTGGACTCAGACACATCCAATCTCGGCCAGGTCACAAGCAGACACAAGCGGACGGACACATCCCATCTCGGCCAGGCCACAACCAGACACAAGTGGACACAGACACATCCCATCTCGGCCAGGCCACAAGCAGACACAAGTGGACTCAGACACATCCAATCTCGGCCAGGCCACAACCAGACACAAGTGGACTCAGACACATCCAATCTCGGCCATGCCACAAGCAGACACAAGCGGACGGACACATCCAATCTCGGCCAGGCCACAACCAGACACAAGTGGACACAGACACATCCCATCTCGGCCAGGCCACAAGCAGACACAAGTGGACTCAGACACATCCAATCTCGGCCAGACCACAAGCAGACACAAGTGGACTCAGACACATTCAATCTCGGCCAGACCACAACCAGACACAAGCGGACACAGACACATCCCATCTCGGCCAGGCCACAAGCAGACACAAGTGGACTCAGACACATCCAATCTCGGCCAGACCACAACCAGACACAAGTGGACTCAGACACATCCAATCTCGGCCAGACCACAACCAGACACAAGCGGACACAGACACATCCCATCTCGGCCAGGCCACAAGCAGACACAAGTGGACTCAGACACATCCAATCTCGGCCAGACCACAACCAGACACAAGTAGACTCAGACACATCCAATCTCGGCCAGGCCACAAGCAGACACAAGCGGACGGACACATCCAATCTCGGCCAGGCCACAACCAGACACAAGTGGACACAGACACATCCCATCTCGGCCAGGCCACAAGCAGACACAAGTGGACTCAGACACATCAAATCTCGGCCAGACCACAACCAGACACAAGTGGACTCAGACACATCCAATCTCGGCCAGGCCACAACCAGACACAAGTAGACTCAGACACATCCAATCTCGGCCAGGCCACAAGCAGACACAAGCGGACGGACACATCCAATCTCGGCCAGGCCACAAGCAGACACAAGCGGACGGACACATCCAATCTCGGCCAGGCCACAAGCAGACACGGACACATCATATATCGGCCAGGCCACAACCAGACACAAGCGGACACAAGCGGACAGACACATCCAATTTCGGCCAGGCCACAACCAGACACAAGCGGACACAAGCGGACAGACACATCCAATCTCGGCCAGGCCACAACCAGACACAAGCGGACAGACACATCCAATCTCGGCCAGACCACAATCAGACACACCACCTCACACACGAGCTGAATCGCCTACCTGACATCAGCCGCTTCGCCAGCCGCGTCCTGACGCCGTACCGACGCCAAGCTGTCCGGCGTGCTGCCCACGAGCATCAGCTTGGCACCGTCGCCGACCCCGAGCTCACTGAGTCGCCGATCGTCATGGCAGAGGCCTCTGAACATGAGCTTCTGCATGTCAACCGGAACGCCAGTCAATTCCTGAAGCTGCCGTTTCAGAGAGATGACCTTAGCCGAGACCGGCAAGGTCAGGTCAATCTTGCGCTTATTGAAGATGACCTTTAGCGACACTGGTGGGGAGTCTGCATCCGCTTCCACTTCCGGTTCTGCGGCCGCTTCTTCTGCTGCCTCTTGAGTCGCTGATGAGCCCTCTGGTGCTGCCTCATCGCCATCTGCACAGATGGAAGTCTGCGGCTGCATCTCAGCAACTGTCGTGTGGTCTTCGCTCATAGCTCTAGGTAACAGAAAAGTCAGAATTCAAATGTACGAGTAATAGCCCACCCCAGCAATTTTGAGGAAGGCTATTAGAACATATTGGCAAAGAAAAAGGAACACTCAACTCAACATTTAAAAAAACTATTATGAAGATTATTAGTCTATTTTTTATTTTATAAGTTTAAAGATCTGATACAGATTTTTATATTTTTCATTTTACTCATCAATAAGTCCTTAAAACTAAACAAATGGCATCCCAACTGAGATTTAAAAATTCAAAACTAGGCAATACTACCAGTTGAAAAATGAAATTAGTGTTTATACAAATTCATACATTGGCAAGAGCTTTGGCCCAAAACAAAAATAACACAAGGGATTCAATAAACTGTTCCACTTTAAAGACAAAATATCTAGACTTATTTTTGATATTATTTGAGTAAAAAATAGACAAAGTGAAAGTTTAAAGTCTTGAAATGAGCAATATAGCTGTGATCATGCTATATTAATTGAGTTTTTCTCTTTATATCTAAAGCTGAGTAGACTGGTCGATTGACCAGGTTTAACGCATATGTCCTCTTAGACGGCTGCCAACTCAAATGCGGGACTTATATATATCAATGCAGAATTTTTCTATGCAACAAATAGGCTATTTTAATGTTGAATTTTTTTAAATTAAGTCTGTTAAAAAGCAGAAAACTGGTTTGTTAACCTTCTTTGGCCACTTTTCCTGCTCTGAACTGAAAATTTGCATCAATTTTGAGCAATTGCACCACAACTTTTTCCTATCTTGGCAGTGCATTTTCTCTCCAATATGGGTTTTGGGGAGTTTTAAGTGGCTGCATTTGTACACTTGGACCCTTGCTAACTGGCGAACAGTAAAATTCAATGCATAAACTTGCAAGCCTCTCACTGTAGCAAGCAGTGAATATACACTAAAAAATTCAATGCTTTAAACTGGGAAGTTCAAATGCAAACTGTTCCTTAAGTTTTAAACTTTCAAAGAAAAGACTTATATTGCTAGAAAGATCTTTCAATGGTGAGTTTGGGAATATAAGTTTTTTGCTTTAAGTATGAAAAATAAAAGCACAGCATTCAAAGAAACAATTTCTATTCTTTTAACTTTCTGCAAAGATTGTACACATTTTGGGATTGAATGGGGTTTCAACTGACCCCTACCAGTTGGGGGGTTTCAATTTTTAATTGCCACTGTAGTGGAAGGGGGTTGGTTGCTGTGTATTGGAGGGTTGATTTAGACTGCACAATCATTTTGTTAACTTTAATTGAGACTGATACTGACAGACAGAGAAATTGATTGTGCAACCAATTGTTTTACTTGGTTCAATTTTTATAGTATCAGCACCTTTGAACACATAGCTCTAAGCAGCTCTAACCTTAACCCTAGCCACCAAGTCCAGAGAGTTGTTTTTTATTTGATGGTGAGGCTTTTGATGGTTTTCAGTTTCATGGAAAAGATTTCTATTTTGTGGAGAGGATTTTGATGATGTTCAATTTTATGGAAAGGATTTTTTGGAGATTCTTTGGAGATTAATTGAATGAGGGGATTTGAGTCAAGGGATTCAGCTGATGGATTTCAAGGAATGGAATTCCAGTGACAGGAGTTCTTCCCTTTTCTCCTCTAGCAGAGGAGTTGGCCTCATTTTTCTACTTGTATATAGCAATAAAAATATTATAAAGTCAGAAATTTCAACTTATTAAAGCTATACCATAATATGAATTTTATAGGCCTTCATTTTGCTTATTGAAAAAAGCCACAGGAAAGCAGTTTAAAAAATAATAAAACAAAACTTGAAAATCAACACTTAACAAATGCTTGATTGTTTTTTTTAAATATAAAAGAAAAAGGCTAGAAACATGCAATTTTGTCTTCTTGAAGGTATGGAAGCATCAGGCTAATGACAGAATGCTTTGACACTAGCTAAGGATGTCCAACAGTTGAAGCTTGCCTATTGTCAAGGCTTGATTGGCAAAACTATAGAAATTTGCATCAGGGTGCTTATAGTCATCTGATGTCATTTGCTGAAGGAGCCAACAGTGTCAGGGTAATGATGGAATGCTTGAAAGATTAGCTGAGGATACCCAGCAGTTGAGGCTTGCCCATTATTGAGACTTGATTGGCTAAACTAGAGAAATTTGTACTAGTATCCATAGTCACGTGGTGTCATCTGTTGAAGGAGCCAACAATGTCGGGGTAATGACAGAATACTTGAAAGACTACACTGTAGCTGAGGATGTCCAACAGTTAAAGCTTGCCCACTGTCAAGGCTTGATTGGCAAAACTATAGAAATTTGTATCAGGGTACTCATAGTCACCTGGTGTTATCTGTTAAAGGAACCAACAGTGTTGGGGTAATGATGGAATGCTCATGCTCAAAAGACTAGCTAAGGATACCTAGTAGTTGATGTTTGCCCACTATTGAGGCTTGATTGGCTAAACTAGAAAAATTCCTACCAGTGTCCATAGTCACCCAGTGTCATCTATTAAAGGAACCAACAGTGTCAGGATACTGATAGAATGCTCATGCTCAAGAGACTAGCTGAGGATACTTAGCAATTGAGGTTTGCCCACTATCAAGGCTTGATTGGCAAAACTAAAGAAATTCGAATTAGGGTATCTATAGGCACTTGGTACCATCTTATAAAGGTCTAGAAGCTCTACCTAGTTAAAGGCTACTGACCAACAAAGTCAATGCTGATGCAGACACATTATCAATGTGCTGATAAAATTTGGAGGCTTGGCAAGGCTATACTGAGGCATAGTACTGATTGGCACACTGGGGTATATTGATTGACTGTACTAATGTTTATAGGAAAATCTGACTTGGCAGAATTGTTGAATATCTTAACAGTCTGGATGGCTGGCAACTGGGCCATTCCATATAATTATGGTTGTAATATAACAGACTATTTTTACTTATAAAATGAAATCTAAAAATAGAATATACTAAACCAATATTTTAAATGAAAGATTATTTTGTCAAGAATATGTTTATAAAGTTTCATATAGATATTATCATTACTTATAGATGCTATTAAACCTTGAATGGCACTTATGGTTGTAACAACAGGATTTTTGACATATAGAAACTAAAAGGTAAAAGTCTTATAACATTTTTCATTTTTTTATATTTTGCAATAGTTTTTTTAAATTTGATTAAGAATATCTTTAGAAGTCATACTCTTTTATTAGAATATATAAACTCAAAAAGGCAACAAAGATACAAAAGAAAAGGCAGCCTTATGGTTGTAATATTATGGTCGTAACATTTTTTTCTGTCAATTCAGTAACTTTGAAGTACTGATATATTAAAAATATAATAGATTATATGGTTGCTAATGTTTTTATCTGATGATGCAAGTACTATAATTTTAGGTATATATAGTTTGTTTTAACCTTTTAAAGCTTTCTATTTGTTTTTAAAAGGTACATAAACTTAATGATGTCTTTTGCTTAGAAAATGTCCAATTTTTTACAAAAATAACTTTTTGCCAATTGATGATATACTAATCCAACATTTTATCATTTATTTATTCTTAGATTGTATACATTACATACAAAAAGATTTAGTAAAAAAATTGGCTGATAAGGCAATGACAAGCAAAAATATTGACTTTTATTTTCTAAATATGTCCATCTTATATGGAATGCGCCAACTTGATTCTTGTTTGAGAAGGTATACAACAAAAAGTTAGCTTAAGTTCTTTGTGTGCCTACATTGCTCCAGTATGGTGCAGCAAATATTGTCAAGGAAGGGAGAAATTTTTCCACTTTTTGGTAGTTTGACAGGCAGAAAAATGGCTTGGTAATCCTATTGTTAATATGTACTAGTAGCAAAGTTCTTTGTTATAGTCAATTGCCACTTTAAAACTAGTTGTACTTCCACAAATGGCATAATCCAACTTGAGATTATTGGTTGTCTAGCCATCCAGAGAGTAGGGGTCTAAAAGCAGAAAAGTAAGCAATGGCTTAGGATTAACATAGAATCCTAATTTTCTGAACGAAAAGCTTTATAAATATCGATAGAGCAATAAAAAAGGCACAACATATCAAAAGATGAACACTGGATCTGCCTCCTATCAAACGCAATAACAATTTTTGTGCTGAAAAAATGAAAACTTCCTATCTCCGTAGTGTATTTTTTCGGGAAAAAGTGCCTTCAAAACTTTTCTAAGAAACGAGGTTTCCCGTCCTTCTACTTAAGTCGTCCTTGGTTTTAGGGAGACCGATCGGAGAATTGTAGTAAGTAGTAGTAAGAGAATTTGGCTCAGGCAATTAGCCTGTTTGGCCAATATATTATAGAGCTATGTATTTGGATCGGGGGTTGTTTCTTGCCGCGTTCAAATCGGTGCTGGATTTCCGGCGGTTCGACAAGTTAAACAAACTCGGGGTGCAGATTGGAGCTCAGGCTGCTAAGTTCCTCAGGCTCAGGGAGAGGGTAGCTGTGGTCGTAGCCGGGCGGTCTTGTCTTGTTGATGCTGTCTCTTTCAATGCCAATTGCAGATTAGTCGCTACCGCGGAGAACTTAATAAAATAAACGAATTCGCTAAATATAGTACCAGAAGTAGTAGGTCGCTGCCACCACCGCAGTAATTCACGTAGAAAAGCTTTAAGACGTAATTAGCTTGAAATAACCTAAGCACTTCTCTTTGATTATAGACTGCAAGGGGTCGATTAATGCTTTCCGAGGTCACAAAAGCTTGACAACTAAACAGCTTAAAATGATTTACTGCGCTTGAAATTTACGCGTCCGAAGAGAAGATGGTATACGAGTTCTAGTCTTTATGATTAAAGTTCAAAAAAAGCCAGTAGAAACAATTCATATTTAATTTATATTCCTTCCCTCTGGGAACGGCGCCAGCGAATCGCAGGCGAATCGCCGGCGAGGACGCGATTTAGTGGCGATTTTTTTTCTTGGCAAAATATTGCCTCTGGGGATTTCAAACAAATGTGGTTCACGAAAAAAAATTGGTCATTTCATTTTTTCTTGCTTTAAAACTGTTGGCGATTCAGTGGCGATTTGGTGACGAGTGATCGCCAGCGAATAATCGCTGGCGAATAGCCATCGAATCGCTAGCGATTTTTTTTACAAGAAAATTTTTGTTTTGCATATTAAATGATTAAAAAATGAATTTGCAGTTGATGTTAGGCGTCCCACTTTGTCAGCAGTCTCCCTCGCCCTCGCCCTGGGTTACTGTCTGCCGCTGGTCAGCTTCCCACCCCCCTTGGCCCGTCTGTTGCTGCCCTTGGCCTGTTCTGCCCTTCTGCGTCTCTGTTCTCAGCCCTCAGCTTCTCTGCTGTGGGCTGTCTCTGTTTCGTTCCCGTCCCGTTTTCCTCTGTCATGTGAGCAAGTCACATGACAGACTCTGCGTTCTTCGAGTCCTAAAGTGCAGTAAACATGTTTACTGCACTCGTTGGCCCTGTTTACCGGGAGAATCACGTGCTTTCGGACCCCTCCCTTCTCTAAGGAGAGGAGTGACTCATGTTGCTAAAAATAGCAACTGAGTCACAGCCGCGTGTACTCTTGCCGGAGACCTCAAGTGACGTCAGTTCTAAAAATAGAACGAGTCACGAGGTCTTGCGCGCACTGAGACCCTGCCTCGAGATCTCAAGTGACGTCAGTTCTAAAAATAGAACAAGTCACGAGGTCTTGTGCGTGGGTGTTTCCCGGCTATAAATAGGACCCCTCTCCCCTTGTTTCCGTCAAGGAGTTGGCTTCTTATCTGCGGAGAATTCACTAAGATCCCGTGTGCGTCAGTGTCTAACTAAGTGCCCTTTGCGTACTGAATCCGTTTGTACTGGTCTGGCTGAGACCCCACTAAAGCCCAAGCCTAAGGGAGGCTAACACTGCCTTCCCAGCAACCCCTGAGCCCGGCGGGGATCTGCTGATCAGGACGCCTTGTTCATTAATCTGCAAATCTGCACGCTGTGCTGAGTTCGTTGACTTGTTTATTTCGTTCCGACGGGAAGCTCACCTCATCGAAGGCCGAGACCTGAAGGAACTGGTGGCAGCACTACCTACGCTACTGAGAGTTGAGAGAACTTCCCACTGAAGAGGCTCGAGTCATAAGGTAATCCGCAAGGGCCTAAACCGGGAAGAAAACCCACTGTACTTCACTGGTGGCAGCGGTGGGATTCAAAGACCTACCAGGCCACCCCGAGAAAACCCAAACTATTTCACTGGTGACGCAGCGGTGAGATCCGACTACGACACACCCAAGCCAACCCGCTCTTTCAAGAACGACATCGGCCAGCGACTACGACGAGTTCAACATGTTCAACGAACGAGACGAGAGCCGGTGCAGCAGCAGGCTGGATCAGCACATCAGCAGTTCGAGGCCTGCGGCAGCGGACGCCGCAGCAGCAGCAGCGATCAACGACTTTGGTCAGCAGCCGACGCCGAGGCGAGGTGCCAGAAGCGACGTGTCCGATGACCCGCCAGACGAGCTTCTGCAAGGCCTGGACAACATCGGCCGGAACATCATGCACCAGGACGTGAGGACCATGATGGCAGCTCTGCAGCAGCAGATGGAGCGGCCCGTGAGTAAACAAGTTAAAATTGTGAAATTTACTCCAAGTCAGGACATTCATGTCTGGCTTGCCGCGTTCGAGCAGCGTTGCGAGATGGAGCGCATCGTCGACCCGTTCGAGATGAAGCAACACCTCATCGCGAGTCTTGATTTGGCTACTGCATATCCTTCTTTGCTTAGTATGAATCTTCCGCGTTTCGCCAGCTACGAGGAGGTCAAGCAGCGTCTGATTAAGCGATTTGCCCGTCATGGTGGTGCTGATGAGTACAGAGAGCTGTTGAGGCGTCGTCAACAAGGCAAGAATGAGTCAGCAGAAGAGTTTGCTGACGCCCTGAGAACTCTGGGTGAACGTGCGTATCCTCGGATGCACCCTGAAGACCGCGAGAAGGAGATTGCGGATCAATTTCTCGCTGGTATCCGGACAACGCCAGACTTGCGAGAACGGCTGTACTGGGTTCGCCCGAACAATCTTCTAGCTGCGATTCGAGAACTACGACGACTAGAAGGCGCTAAAGAATTGGCACAGCGATCCGCTCAACCCCCGGTTAGGATGTTGGACGGGGAGGAGGACGGCGACCCGAAACCCGACGTCACCGCCCAAGCCTTGCTGACTCTAACCGACTTGATTGAGAAGCAGCAGCGAATGCTGGATCACCTGGTGCAACGTGACCAACAGCAGGTAGCCAGCCCGCCAAAGAGAGCTATAATCTGCTATAGCTGCGGACAGCCCGGTCATCGCAACACCCAGTGCCCCATGCGCCAGAACCAGGGAAGCGGCCAGGCGGAGAGCGACAACGGCACCGCCCTCCACGAGGTCCAAGCCCAGGCTACTTGGCAGATTCAGAACGGTCGCGAGAAGAAGAGGATGTCGGCTGCGCAGGCGCCAATGCCCAGTCCGACAGTCGCTCGTCAGTAAGCGACGCTGAGTGCGGAGGTTTCGTGGACACCTCCCCGAATCAAAAAATCCATGCGCGTGAGGCCGATCCGTACGTCACAGGTCGAGTTGCGAGTCGAGAGGTCCCTTTCTTGCTAGACAGCGGCAGCCGGAAAAACTTCCTCGGTTCGTCAACCTGGGCCGCTATTAGACGTCGGATGCCTCGTTGTATTATATCGCATGCTATTCCCGATTGCGTAACTATGTATGATTGGACGCAGCTCTCTCTTGCTTGTAAGGTGACCATCCCGGTGGAGTTCGGTGATGTCGTCGCGGACACCGAATTCCTCGTCACGGTCTCCGATTGTGAAAATTTGCTTGGCGTATCGTTTATGCGAGAGCACTGCCAGAACTTGGACTTCGCTGAAGGAATGTTGAAGTTCAACAATGGCACGTGCATCCCTGTTCGCTATTCGCGTCGTGAGCTTCAGAACTGCCGAGTGTACACCTCCGAGAAGTGCACCCTGCCGCCTAGAAGTTCAGCGCTGCTTGCCGTCAGACTGGATGACAGCCACCCTGAGAATCGAGGATCGCCATCAATTGTCGAGCTGGTTAAGTCGAGGCTGCATCCCAGCTGCAACGCTCTGGAAGCAGCACCTGCTCTGATGACGATGCCTGAAGGTCGCGGCTACATTGAGGTCGTCAACACCGCCGACAGCGAAGTGTTTCTGCAAGCCGGTATCCGTGTTGGTGTTGCGACGCCACTCCGAACTGCCGACCTGATGTACTTGAGCGAGACGCCAGAACCTGAAGTGCGACATCTCCCGAAGAACTCTGAAAAGTCCAGCTCAGCATGGCTAGATGAAGTCGAGATCAACAGCGAATTGTCCAAAGAACAACATCAAAGAGTGCGAGATCTACTAGTCGAATGTCAAGCGGCCTTCTCCAAGCACTCGCTAGACGCCGGCCTGACTCATCTGGTGACCCATGAGATCATCCTGAAGGACCGGACACCAGTTGCGCTTCCACCGCGCCGAATCCCGCCTCATCTGAAGGACAAGCTCGACGCCCTGCTAGACGAGATGCTGGCGAAGCACATCATTCGCCCTGCCTACTCGAGCTACAATTCGCCAATGCTCATCGTGCCCAAGAAGGACGGCAACATCCGACTAGTCCACGACTTCAGAGCTCTCAACGACAGGTGTGTGTATCACCCGTATCCACTGCCGCACATCCAGGAAACCTTCGCGAAGCTTCGTGGTGCTCAGTGGTATTCCAGCTTGGACCTTGCTCAAGAATTCTGGCAGATCCCGCTGCGTGACTGCGACCAGCACTTGACGGCGTTCTCAGTAATCGATCGCGGCCAATTCTGTTTTAACGTTCTACCGATGGGTCTCCACGATAGTCCCGGCAGCTTTCAGCGTTGCATCAATAAGCTCCTGAACGGCCTGACGCCAAAGACTGCGCTTGGCTACATGGACGACATTGTGGTGCACTCAGTGACTTTCGAGGAACAGCTGGATAACTTGCGAACTGTACTCCAGCGCATCATCGCAGCCAACCTCAAAGTGAAACCGAAGAAGTGTCATTTGTTCCTCAAGGAGCTGCATTATTTAGGTCACGTCGTGACTCCCGACGGCCTGAAGACCTGTGAGGACAAGATTGCGCAGATCCATGATTGGCCCGTGCCACAGTCCGTTACTCAACTGAGACAATTTCTAGGCCTCGCCAATTACTACCACAAGTTTGTCGACGGCTACGCTGGAGTAGCTGCGCCGCTGCATGCCCTGACGCGAAAGGACATTGGCAGCCTGCGGCAGCACTGGACTCCCGAGCATCAGCACGCGTTCGACACTCTGAAGAAGAAATTATGTTCTACTGAAGTTCTCGCTCTGCCTGAGTTTAATTCTGATCCTGCAGTGAAGTTTGTCCTCGACACGGATGCCTCTGATATTCGAATAGGCGCTTGTCTTGGACAACTGCAATCCGACGGCGTCGAACGTCCAATTGCATTCTTTAGCCGTAAACTTCGCGATCCTGAGAAGCGCTACACGGTCACGAAGAAAGAGCTGCTTGCAATTGTGGACGCTATGCGACATTTCCGTCATTACTTAATCGGCAAGAAGTTTGAAGTTCGATCCGATCATCGGGCCTTAGTGTGGTTACTGAACCAAACTCAGGCCACAGGTATTTTAGGCCGCTGGATCGAACGCCTAAGCGAGTTCCGCTTCAAGCTCAACCACCGCAAAGGCAAGGACCACGCCAACGCTGATGCCCTGTCAAGAAGACCGGAGGGCCCGCCGATCTTCTTCGACCATGGCCGACTGCTAGAGCAACCCGGTTCTGCAGCCCGACCCGGTGACGACCATGACCTGGAACCGGACTTGGACGCGATTCCCGAGGCCACTGCCGGAGCAGCCCTCCCGAAAACTGTCCATTCTCGCAACTTGGAGGCCGAGACTGACCTGGACGAAGACCTGGAAGCCACCGCACCAGCAGCCTTCCAGCACGACGCCCACCGATGCAGTCAACGCCTGGAGATCGGCCTGGAAGACAACCCAGAGGCCGCTGCGACAACAGCCCTCTGCCGCGACGCCCACGCCGCCTGCCGCTATCTGGAGACCAATCTGGACGAAGTCCCCGAGGCCACCGCTGAAGCAGACCTCCTTGACGACGCCCAAGACTTCCGGTCTCGGAATCTGGAGACGCCCACGGACCAAGATTCAAAGGCCACCGCACCAGCAGCCCTTCCGATGACGGCCCGCCACGCAACTCCAGGACAGCAACTTAAGTACAACCCCTCTGAGCCTTTCGCTGAGATCTCTCGCCATGTTGACAGGGGCTAGAATCTCGCGCCAGCTGCAAGGTCGAAGCTCTGGCCCCCGGGCCGACAGACAGCTGCTCATCGCCTGTGCGGAAAGTCGAGTCCCCCTTTGCGACACCGCCCAGTGCAGGAGAAGACTCACCCAAATTTGACGACGACTGAGCCGACGGCTACGGCTGCCAGCGACGAGGCGTGCTTCACGTGTTGCGTCCCGCCCTACAGCCAAGAGTCGCCTGGGCTAGGCAGTGGAGGCATGTGCACTGCTCTATCTGCGGAATTTTCTGTCAAGAGAGCGACGAAGAGAACTTCAAGACGAGATCAACGGACGTACGCCGACGTTGTGAGACAAAGTCCCTCGGAGCGACCTAATCCTGACGCCGACAAGGCGGTGCCGTGTGATCGACCTGGAGCCACTAAAGCGGAGACTGCGGGAGTCATGACCCCTCAGCCATGCCGCGCCGTGCTCACTGATTTTCTGAAGCTGCCGATGACTCGCCAACAGTTCGTTGAAGCCCAGCGCGCTGACCGAGCCATCAGCTACGTGCTCAACCTGGTCAAGGACGAAGCCCCGAAGCCTGAGTTCGACTCCCGGTTGCGCCTGACGAAGGAGCAGCGGAATCTGCTCGGATACTACGAGAACCTGCAGGAGGACAACGGCCTGCTGCTGATTGACCTGTCCGATGGCCAGCAGCCGCCAAAGGTTGTTCTGCCTGAGGTCCTTGACGCCCAGGTGCTCCAGGAGCTCCACAGTTCGCCACTGTGTGGACACCTCGGCGAGACGAAGACGTTACTGCAGCTACGAGAACGGTTCTGGAGACCCGGATTAGCCCGTGCTACCAAGACCTTCATCAGTAAGTGCCGCACATGCCTTGAAAGTAAGTCGCGACGGCGAGAGAGAGTTCCGGTCCAGAGCTTCCCAGTCTGCGAAGTTCTGGGTAGAATCCACTGTGATGTAGTAGGACCAATCGCGCAGAAGAGCAAGAGCGGCAACCGCTACATCCTGACCTTGTGCGATGCGACGTCGAAGTATCCATTCGCCTACCCGATGAGAAACCAGAAAGCCAAAACAGTCATCAAGCTTCTGCAGGAGCGCTTCATCCCTGAGTTCGGTGTACCATGCTGGATCCACACCGACCAAGGCACCAACTTCACCTGCTCGGCCTTCAAGAAGTTCTGCGACCTGTTTGGCCTTCGGCATACGACAACAACACCGTACAATCCAGCTTCCAATGGACAAGTCGAGAACCTCAACAAGCAGCTAAAGAGTGTCCTCACCTGCCTGCTCGAGCGCAACCACAACGACTGGGACACCTTCCTCCCAGCCTGTCTGATGGCTCTCCGCTCCAGCGTGCACCCGGTGACCGGCTTCACGCCTCACTACCTGGTGTTCGGCCGTGACTTCCGACTCCAGATCGACAACGCGCTGAAGAAGCTGCCCGAGTACGCCGACCTGCCCGACTACGTCAAGGACTTCCAACGTCGCCTGGACGAGGCGACTGAGCTAGCCAAGGAGCGCCTGCATCTGCACCAGCAACTGCGAGACGAGCACTATTCGAACCTGCCCGCCGCCAAGAAGCTTCAACCCGGTGATCTGGTCTTCCTCAACAATCCGGTGCTTGAACCGGACGAGGCGGCGAAATTTCATCGACCTCGCAAAGCGCTGTACGAAGTCGTCGAGCCCAAGGGCGAGGTCGTCTACAAGATTCGACGGAGACTGCCAAACCCGAGAGCTAGACGAGACGAACTAGTCGTCCATCGCCGGAACCTTCTGCTCGTGCCTGACGCTGACTACACGAGGACTTCCGATCCTGAAGTCGACAAGCCAAGGACGCGTCGGCGACCGCCTGACGTTCCCGACGGCGCAGGACCCGCGACCCTGACGCCGATCCCCGAGAACGACCCGGGCGACGCCGATGCTGACGATGATGACGGCTACGACGCAAGGCCGGCCTTCCGATGGCGCTTCCGGCCTTTAGCGATCCCGGAGGTGCAGCCAGGAGGTGGACCGGTCACGACACCAGCGAACCAGGCAAGTGCACTTCGGCGTGAGCCAGTGCCGTATGGTGAATGTCATTTGCATGAGCCTGTTCTTGATGCGTCTATGCCTGCTGTTTCTTTTCCGCCCGTTTCTGCTCCCGCCCCCAGTGCTGCTTTTTGTGTGGTCCAGACCCCTGGGCCGTCGCTATGCACCACTCCGGTGGAAGCGTCAGTAGGAACTGTAGATGCCGGTAGGCCGGCTAGGAATCGTAGACAGCCTGAGAGGCTAATTATTAATCCTAGGGCCAAGACGTATGTTAGTCGCACTGCCCGCATCTGCGTGCACCGATCAACCCAACGCAGCGATTAACTCTGACTCTGTGGACTTGGTGCTGACAGGCACCCTCTGATTTTTCCCTGCTCTACTTTATGTGGCCCCTCAATAGCGGGCCAGCGCCCCCGCAATGCGTACTCTTTTATCTTCCCGTGAGCTGTTGCTCTGATGCAGTTCTGCATCCTCCTTCTCCCCAGTGACGGGCTCTGCCGGCTGTCTATAGTATCCCGTATATTTAGGCGCCCATTTTCCGGGCCGGCGCCCCCGAACCGCTGTTGGACTGAGGTCCTGATTCTGCGTACGCCCGAGGGACTTGCCAGCCCCTCCGATTTTATCATTTTCTAGGGCTCTGCCTTGGCGTGGGCAACCCACTGCATGGTGCTATTCGCGCTTTGCCATTTCGGGCCACAATCCTGACCTTGGCCCAGCCGTGTAATAATTGGTATGCCTTGTGACACTGTCATCCTTTTGCCAGGCATTTGTAATAATTTTATTTACACAGCAGCAATAATTTTATTGAGCACAGCAGTGTTTAATAAACACTATTTTGTTTATTAAATAAAGCGCGCTTCGCTTTCACTCCGCCTCTTCATTTGAACGGGGAGAGTGTAGTGATCCGCTAGTTGATGTTAGGCGTCCCACTTTGTCAGCAGTCTCCCTCGCCCTCGCCCTGGGTTGCTGTCTGCCGCTGGTCAGCTTCCCACCCCCCTTGGCCCGTCTGTTGCTGCCCTTGGCCTGTTCTGCCCTTCTGCGTCTCTGTTCTCAGCCCTCAGCTTCTCTGCTGTGGGCTGTCTCTGTTTCGTTCCCGTCCCGTTTTCCTCTGTCATGTGAGCAAGTCACATGACAGACTCTGCGTTCTTCGAGTCCTAAAGTGCAGTAAACATGTTTACTGCACTCGTTGGCCCTGTTTACCGGGAGAATCACGTGCTTTCGGACCCCTCCCTTCTCTAAGGAGAGGAGTGACTCATGTTGCTAAAAATAGCAACTGAGTCACAGCCGCGTGTACTCTGGCCGGAGACCTCAAGTGACGTCAGTTCTAAAAATAGAACGAGTCACGAGGTCTTGCGCGCACTGAGACCCTGCCTCGAGATCTCAAGTGACGTCAGTTCTAAAAATAGAACAAGTCACGAGGTCTTGTGCGTGGGCGTTTCCCGGCTATAAATAGTGTCACGTTTTTGGCGTAGAGGCTATGACCCTTAGAAGGGCCGTTTTACGAGAGTTGTCGTAAGTCGTAGTCCCAAAATGAATCGAGTCAAGTCTTGATAAGCGGATTGTGTAGCGGAGCACTTGGCATACAAGGCAGGTAACTGCCGTAGTTGTTTTATTGTTGAGATCAATATTCAAATTTGGTTAATGTTAATACAGAACTTATTGTGCTTTTGGGACACTGGCGGCTGCAACAATGGTTTTGAATTGAAGGTGAATTAGAAATTGTAGTCGAGTAGTAGGCGAGTGATGCAAGGCGATGCAACGTGGTCAGTAACGGCGATGAGCACAGCAGTGGCAGATGCGTAGTGGTGAGATTGGCGTTAGCCGTGGCAGACAGTGGCAGGCAGTGTAAACAGGCTGGCCCCAACAGAGGAGCCGTGGCGAGAGATAAGGAGGCAGACAGAAGGCCGGAGGAGACGGGGCAGAAGAAGCGAGCGAGGGGCCCGCCGCCAGGCGGGGGGGTGCTAATAAAGAGCGCAAAAGGGGGGTAGCGTAAACACGGAGAGCCTTCATTGGCTGGCGAGAGAACTTGAAATTATCGATCGTGCCAAAATTCACAGACGGGTGCAAGGCCTACCAAATACACAGTGAATTAGCAGTTGATACAGATTATTTGCACGCTACTATAAGTAAACGTTAAAATAAACTATTGGAGAAATTAAAATGAGAAATTACAAGGGAAACTATAGTCCAACGGCCCTTTTGCGGGACCACTCAAACTAGCAACGTCACAATAGGACCCCTCTCCCCTTGTTTCCGTCAAGGAGTTGGCTTCTTAACTGCGGAGAATTCACTAAGATCCCGTGTGCGTCAGTGTCTAACTAAGTGCCCTTTGCGTACTGAATCCGTTTGTACTGGTCTGACTGAGACCCCACTAAAGCCCAAGCCTAAGGGAGGCTAACACTGCCTTCCCAGCCACCCCTGAGCCCGGCGGGGATCTGCTGATCAGGACGCCTTGTTCATTAATCTGCAAATCTGCACGCTGTGCTGAGTTCGTTGACTTGTTTATTTCGTTCCGACGGGAAGCTCACCTCATCGAAGGCCGAGACCTGAAGGAACTGGTGGCAGCACTACCTACGCTACTGAGAGTTGAGAGAACTTCCCACTGAAGAGGCTCGAGTCATAAGGTAATCCGCAAGGGCCTAAACCGGGAAGAAAACCCACTGTACTTCACTGGTGGCAGCGGTGGGATTCAAAGACCTACTAGGCCACCCCGAGAAAACCCCAAACTATTTCATTAGTAGCATTTAGATTTAGTCGCGAATGGGTGGCGTAAGTTCGCTACCTACCTGTATTATTTTTTAAATTGTATAAAAATGTAAAATCAATATGTACATATTAATGTTATGCTGTTTCAAAAAACATAAGTAAAGACTTTTTTGTTTTGTAGTTTACAGTAAGGGCTTAAAAATATTCTTTACGTGCACTTTGTTATAGCTGCAAAAAATAAAAATGGCTGACTAGAGTTTTTCAAAACCTTACAGCAAGCCCTAAACCTGGTGGGTGCGCGCGCGCTCTCTATACATAGTTTATTAGGCCCTAGTTATTATAAAATTTGTTATTATTTTAACCTGCTTATTATAAAATTACTTATGCAGATTATAAGACTAATTTATAGATCATCCTTTGCAAATTATGGTATTTGTATTGTATGTATTAGTGTGACGTTGCTAGTTTAAGTGGTCCCGCAAAAGGGCCGTTGGACTATAGTTTCCCTTGCTATTTCTCATTTTAATTTCTCCAATAGTTTATTTTAACGTTTACTTGTAGTAGCGTGCAAATAATCTGTATCAACTGCTAATTCACTGTGTATTTGGTAGGCCTTGCGCTCGTCTGTGAATTTTGGCACGATCGATAATTTCGCCAAATTCTCTCGCCAGCCAATGAAGGCTCTCCGTGTTTATGCTACCCCCTTTTGCGCTCCTTATTAACCCCCCGTCTGGCGGCGGGCTGGGTTTTTCACTTTTCGTTCCGTTCCTTCTTGCTCTCCTTTCCTTCCTTGCGTTTTCTCTCTCTTGCCTTCTCTTCGTGCCTGCCTTATCTCTCGCCACGGCCCACCCTGTCTGGGCCCGTCTCGCCAGCCAGACCTGTTTACGCCTTTCCACTGCCAGTCTATTCTCCTAGTGCCACTGCACTGTTTGCTCACTGCCATCATTCGCCACTCGGGATCACCTTCATCGTGCTCAACCGCCTTCAACTTAACTCAACTTATTGTTGCGCTGCCGCCAGTGCCCAGTACAGTAGTCCACTATATTGAAACTGTTAACCTTTGTGTAAATCTGACTACTACTCAAATAAACAAGCCTACGGCCAACTTGTTGCCACGATATTGCCAGTGCTACCGCTACAAACCGCCGTGTTGTCTCAACTAGTATTTCTTCGTCACGACAAAACACGTGACATTAGTAAGCCAAGGATGGATGTTTAATGTTTCATCGTAGTACTATTAGATGCCCACTCCGATCTTTTAGCAGGTGTTAAAATATATACAGTATATATGCAGAGCTATACTTGTATGAAGCTAGCTTAATTCTCTTGACGCACGCGACATGTGTTGACTAGTCGAAAATCTGCACTCTAGATTAAAGCCTTGTACGAGTTATTCACGGGAAATTGCGTTTTATCTCCATAGTAGGCATTTTTCACCATGGGTTGAATATTTGAATTTTATATATTCTTTCTGTAATCGCCAGTGTTGTGCAAGTTACTTTGAAAAGTAGTAACTTCCAGTTAAGTAACTTCCGGTTCCAAGGAAATTAACTTCCGGCACTTGTTGGAGTACCAGTACTTTTTATAAAATGTTAATTATAAAGAACCGCCAATTAAAAAGTGCTCAAACATGTCTTTATGAAAAAACAAAAAGTTGGTTTGTTGGTCTAGAGTTAACATGCTGTTATTCCTCAAATAAAGATGCTACATGATATTTTTTATTATTATCGCATCCAAAATTTGAGTGAATAAACAAAACCTTTACAAAACAAGGATTGCACTATCTGATATATCAGGAGGCTACACTCGCGATTCATAGAAAAGATTTTGGAGGCCGATTTTCAAATGTTGATTCTGACTCTTCAGAAGTACTCTATGTTTGGAGATAATTTTGTCCAATATTTGTGTCACAATGAGTAGAATACTTCAGACGACTTTTAGTTTTTGCGGGTCATTCCCGTCGCCCTTACTAGTATTGTGCTGTAATTTTACAGCAGCTATTTTACAGTAGTGTAAGTATACTTTTGTACAGCTGACTTATTTAGAATCAATGATAATCTTCTGGCAGCCTTGCCAGTTAACAGTTAACCACAGTTAATACCAGTTAACAATTAAGAAAAAAGATACCAGGACAACAAATGGATGGTATTTGATAGCTGAATCAATGCACAAGACTAAATAACTTGATTAGTGCCATGCGCTAGCTGCAATTAGAAAATTATAATAATTGCCTCAAAAGAGTTGAAGTCAAAACACTTTTAGAATGCATCACTCGTGTCGTCCTGCACGAACATCGAAATTAAGAAATCGGCCTTCAAAATATTTTCCACGAATCAGGAGTGTAGTGTCCTGGTGTTATCCTTGTTAGAAAACTTGCAAGGAGTTGGTAAAGGATGTTTATTGTTTTGAAAGTGTCTTGTTTCAGCATTAGTAGTTACCAATAATTTCTTTAATTCTATGATTATATGATTCTTAAAACGTGCTTTAACTTAAAAAGTAAAAACGACACGAACTAGAATCATCTCTTTTTTACCTTTTTTATAATTGTGCTACGATTTTTTGGTGAAGTTTTGCGCTTTTGGGAAATATTTAGTGCTAAATTGGCTGTTTGGCACCTAAAATTTATTTTCAAGTACCGGGGGACCGCACTTATCAAAAAGTAACTTCTGTTACTTAAGTCCGGCATTCTGAAAAAAAAGAACCGGAAAAAACTGCCGTTTAAAAAAAGTAACTTCCGGTACTAAGAGTGCCGGAAGTGACGAAGTGCCGGAACTTTGCCCAACACTGGTAATCGCTTCCTTCAAGGATGATTAAAAATAGCTAAGCCAATTCGTGCACGTCAAATTAAAAAACGTTCATTAGCCAGCAGTCCAACGTGAGCTGCTTTGTCAGTCACAGCTAGCCATGCACAAGGATCCCCGACCCCTGCTAAAAAGTCCTTCAGCTGCTTGGTGTAGGAGACTCCCCATGAATGCCCGAGGGCAAAGCAGAGTCCCGTCTTCGGCTAGCTCAAACACTCCCGATCATCAGAATCCGCCAAGTTAAAGTGGTGGTGGCATCCTTCCTAGCTACAGCGGCCAGCAAGAGCAGCCGGGGGTCCGAAAGTTTTAGGTGAATTGCATTTTCAGCAAATTGCATGGGAAATAAGTAACGGTTACATCACCCACCCGAGTCGAGTCACCAACACGTTGTCTATAAAAGTTATAGAATTATGCACATGTACATGTACATGTATTGCAGTCATGGCGTCGCCATGGATTTTATGGTGGGGGGGACAAAGCCAAGAATTCAACATGTTCATGTACATGACTAAATTTTGGCACTCATTTTGGCGTCGCAGGGACTCCTTTTGGCGCCGCAGGCACTCATTTTGGCACCGCAAGCATTCCTTTTAGCGCCGCAGGCACTCGTTTTAGCGCCTCAAGGCACTCATTTTAGCGCCTCAGGCACTCATTTTGGCGCCACAGGCACTCATTTTAGCGCCGCAGGCACTCATTTTGGCGCCACAGGCACTCATTTTGGCGCCACAGGCACTCATTTTGGCGCCACAGGCACTCATTTTAGCGCCTCAAGGCACTCATTTTAGCGCCGCAGGCACTCATTTTAGCGCCGTAGGCACTCATTTTGGCGCCTTAAGTCACTCATTTTAGCGCCGCAGGCACTCATTTTGGCGCCACAGGACTCATTTTAGCGCCGCAGGCACTCATTTTGGCGCCACAGGCACTCATTTTAGCGCCTCAGGCACTCATTTTAGCGCCGCAGGCACTCATTTTAGCGCCGCAGGCACTCATTTTAGCGCCGCAGGCACTCATTTTAGCGCCGCAGGCACTCATTATAGCGCCTTAAGGCACTCACTTTAGCGTCGCAGACACTAATTTTAGCGCCGCAGGCACTCATTTTGGCGCCACAGGCACTCATTTTGGCGCCACAGGCACTCATTTTAGCGCCTCAAGGCACTCATTTTGGCGCCACAGGACTCATTTTAGCGCCGCAGGCACTCATTTTGGCGCCACAGGCACTCATTTTGGCGCCTCAGGCACTCATTTTAGCGCCTCAGGCACTCATTTTAGCGCCGCAGGCACTCATTTTAGCGCCGCAGGCACTCATTTTAGCGCCGCAGGCACTCATTTTAGCGCCGCAGGCACTCATTTTAGCGCCTTAAGGCACTCATTTTAGCGGCGCAGGCACTCATTTTAACGCCTTAAGGCACTCACTTTAGCGCCGCAGGCACTCATTTTGGCGCCGAAGTCGCTGTATTTTGGCGCCCTGAAGAAAAATTATTGATTACCACAACGACTCACAAGGTGGGGGGAGACAAAGCATTAGCATGTCCCCCCCAGTAAAAAAGAGGCGCTTTTACTGGGGGGGGGGGACATGTCCCCCCGTCCCCCCGGTGGTGACGCGCCTGGTTACAGCACAATATCCAATATGTACAATTAGTGTCATTTGTCTTACAATATCCATGGCTACATGTAAAGCGAGAGTCCCTCAATAGATTCTATTGTGTTCGAGCTACGGGATACTTAAAATTAATCCTAACATTAACCCTAACAGAGCCCTAAGACTTGAGTGAGTCCTCATCATGAGAGTGTATGCAACACTTGCATGTACGTGATCTAATAATCTGTAGAAAAAGAATTTTTTTCAACTTTCAAGCAAGACAGTTTGACATTTTGCAGAGGAAGCGGCACACACAGAAGCGGCAATACAGTGCACTTTTTAGATTAGTCGGTATAATCTAATATAACAGCGTGAAAAATCTAAACTGAGAAAAAACATTTTGCTTGAAACTTTTTTCAATCTACGAGCCAGCTAATTATATTTACCTCTAAGTGCAGTAAAAACAGATAAAAAGAATAACTGGAAGGAACTTATATAACATGATAGAAATTCACTCGAGAAGTGTTAGGCTTGGAAAATAATATTTTTAGCTAATTTAACGTGATTAGCGGATTCGCTAAGTTTTTTATTTGCTTGCCATAATTTTTTCACCATCTGATATTTACCTGAACTGAGAATACAGCTTCACTCGCCTTTGAACTCGAATGTTGCAGATTTTGGCAAAGTTTTCTAGAATGAGTCCACCAATTTGGGTGCATCAGGCATGCGGGAGGAGCGTCAGTCGGGGAGTGCAAGGCTTGCAAGATACACATGTATTGTGTAATTTTATTAATAAAGTCTTTCGGTTAGGTATAGAGAAATTCAATAAACAATACTACTTCCTTACTGAGTTCGTAGGCAGAGGTTAAAGAGAATCAGTGATACAAATTTTGTTAGAAATTAAATATCGCAGAGTTCACACTAAAACAATTAAATATCGCAGAGTTCACACTAAAACAATTAAATATCGCAGAGTTCACACTAAAACAATTAAATATCGCAGAGTTCACACTAAGACAATTAAATATCGCAGAGTTCACACTAAAACAATTAAATATCGCAGAGTTCACACTAAAACAATTAAGTATCGCAGAGTTCACACTAAAACAATTAAATATTGAAGAGTTCTCACTAAAACAATTAAGTATCGCAGAGTTCACACTAAAACAATTAAGTATCGCAGAGTTCACACTAAAACAATTAAATATAGCAGAATTCACACTAAAACAATTAAATATTGTTTCTGATTTCCGTCCTCTTTTAGTCGAAAACTGATCAGGCGGCGCGGCCGGTGGACCCGCCGGCGGAATTCTCAGCTGTCGGCCCCGCCACCGGTCGTAAAACGAGCTCTTCCTGCGAATATGGCGCAATTTTTTCACGTTTTGCGCAGCGACTTGATCCAAAGCAAACCCGGTTTAAACAATCCCCGATGCCAGAGAACTCGTGAAACTCACTGAATGTCTTGAAGTTTTAATACTCATAGATCATAACCCACTATTGGCATGTCTAGTCGAAGTGACGAACTTGTGCAAGCCAGGCAATGTGTTGGATAAATGGGTAAGTTTAAATTTCTTCAGATTTAAGTTTAAAAAAATTCGACATTTAACTTTGGCAAAAGCGACGAATTTTGGTAACACGGTCATCTAAAAGGCAAACTGTAACAAACGAACGAGAAAGGCAAGATACAAACATAAGAGTAGTCAATGTCACTGCTTCATTGATCCAGATGTTACTTTTGAAGTCATTCAAAAAGCATTCGCTATCA
>NIVC01004037.1:71851-91263 GCA_002269645.1 Macrostomum lignano | reverse complement strand
AATTGCTAAGATGTCAGACTTACTGGAGGAATTACTGAGATATGAAGGCTTACTGGGGGAATTACTGATATGTCAAGGCTTGGGGAGGGGAATTACTGAGAAGTCAAGGCTTTGGACGGGGAGAAATTGGTAAGATGTCAAGGCTTGCGCCGGAATTGCTGAGATGTCAATGCTTGGGGGAAATTTCTGAGGTGTCGAGGCTTGGGGGAACGGCTGAGATGTTAAGCCTTGGGGGAAATTCTATGGATTGATGATTCTTTGGATGAGGGATGCTTTTAATGTATATCTTTGATTCATTGAGGAATTCCTTCGATGGGGCATTGTTTCGATGGAGGATTTTTTGAATCGGGGGATTCTTTAGATAAAGGATTCTTTTGATGGGGGATATTTGGACGGGGGTTTTTTAGATGAGGGATTCTTGGCCAAGAATTCTATTGATAGGGGAATTATTTGGATGGGAGATTCTTTGGATTCTTTGTATGGGGATTATTTGGACGGGGTTCTTTAGATGAGGAAATTCTTTGGCCAAGAATTCTATTGATAGGAGGATTATTTGGATGGGAGATTCTTTGGTTTCTTTGGATGGGGATTTTGTGGATGGGGATTATGATATGAATTATTTGGGTGGATTCTTTGGATATGGATGGATGGAGGATTCTTTGGATGGGAATTCTGTGGATGAGGATTTATTGAGTAGGGGATTCATTGGATGGGGAATTCTTCAGATGGGAGGATTCCTTGAAAGGGGAATTCTTCGGATCGGTGATTCAATCGATGGGGGTTCTTTGGATAAAGGATTCTTTGCATGTGAGATTCTTTGCATCGGAGATTTTGTGGATAGGGAAAACTGTGATTGGAGTTTGGACGGAAAGCCCCAACGGACTTATTTCTGTAATAAGGGATTCATTGGACGGGGAATTCTTCAGATGGGAGGATTCATTCTTCGGATCGGGGATTCTATCAATGGGATGGGATGGGGATGGGACGGGAAGGATTGGTATTCTTTGCATGTCAGATTCTATGGATGGGCGACTCATTAAATAGGGAATTCTACAGATAGAGGCACCTTGAATGGGGAATTCTTCGGATCGGGGATTCTGTCGATGGGGGGTTCTTTGTATGGGATTCTTTGGATGAGGGTTTTTTGCATGTGAGATTATTTGCATCAGGGACTTTATGGATTAGAGATTCTTTGGATGGGGGGTTGAGTTGGGTGAATTTCTTTTGCGTGGGAAAACTTTGGTAGGAGTTCTGACGGAAAGCCCCAACGGGGGTTGGAATTGGCTAGTCCTATATACTAAAAATGAAAATCTTGCTTGCTTGCTTGTAATCGATTACAGAAAAAATGGCTTAACCGATTTTCATAAGACTTGCACTGTTCGATCAGAAATTTTCCCGTGACTGTACATGCATCGTGGCTAAGAAATTGCTCGATGCTAAAGGCATTAAATATTCGAAAAACATGCTTTTTTGCAAAGGTCAAGCAAACTTTTCGACTTGAAATGCATTGTAAGAATGCTAGAAAAAAAACTGACTGGTTGAATTCTGATTCTGAAATAGATTGCATCATAACTGAATTGTAACTCCGACTTGAATTGAAAATGCAGTGTGGAAGTGTAGCACCAGACTTGATTTAAATTGCGTAACCATATTGTTAACTGATACTGACTGACTGAGAAACTGATTATGTCATAACTGCTTTGTGTGATTTACTCTATGCTTGGATTTTAAAGTGTTGAATTATATAAGTGCAAAATTTGGTGTTATCAAAACGATGAGAGCTAGCCTAGAGGTAAACAAACTGAACTGCTAAATGCAGTTTGGTTCGAATTGGTTCGAATTTTCATAAAGTATAATTTTTTTAATTAAAGCTTTTTAACGTCAGGAAAACTAAAAGACTTTTTAAAAAGAAGCGTCATGTAAAAATCATAGAAGCGTCATGTAAACAATCATAGAAGCGTCATGTAAAAAATCATAGAAATGCCATGTAAAAAATCATAGAAGCGTCATGTAAAAAATCATAGAAGCGTCATGTAAAAAATCATAGAAGCGTCATGTCAGACATGAAGGGTGTCATGTAAAAAATTAAATGCAGCTATAATGCTGTGCTGGGAGAAAAACTGAGACGTAAAGGCTATCAGAGAATAACTGAGATTACGGGGGGGGGTTTCTGAGATGTCAAAGCAAAAGTCAGAAGCTATTGCAATACTTCAAAGTTCATGTACTTTACTCAATTTTTTCATTACATTCTTTGTTGGCTCGCCACGGGGGGCGCTGATAGAAGAAGAGTCATGTAAAAAAATAAAAGTAGCACTATGTATACATAAAAGAAAAGTCATGTCGAAGTTAAAAGATTCATTTGGGAATTGCTACGATGTCAAAGCTTGGTGGAAATCGTTATAATGCTGTGATTCTTAAAGAAGGAATCACTAAAATTTCAAGGCTTAGGGGAGAAGAATTGCTGAGATTTCAAGGCTTTAGGTTGGGTTAAAGTTAGGTTTAGGTCAGGTGTGGGTTGAGGGTTATATTTTATCGGGTTTCAAGGTTAACAGAATAACAGGGGATTTTTTAGATTTCAAGGTTTATGGGGGCCATCGCTGACATGTCAAGGCTTACGGGGGGAATAGCTGAGATGTCAAGGCTCACGTGGGTATAAATGAGATTTCAAGGCTAAAGTCAGAAGCTACATGTAGTTTATTGAAAACTTTTTATTACATTATTTGATGCCTCCTCAGGGGAGGGATCGCTGATAAAAAAAGCGTAATGTAAAAAATAAAAGAAGCTTCATGTCGAAGTTAAGAGATTCATTTGGGAATCCCTACGATGTCGAGGCTTGCAGGGAATCGCTATAATGCTGTAGTAGTGCTATAATGACTCTTAGAGAGAATTACTGAAATTTCAATGCTTTATTTCAATGCTTTAGGGTTAGGTTAGGGTAGGGTTAGGGTAGGGTTGGGGTTAGGCTAGGGTTAGGGTTAGAAAGTTGACAGATATTTTTAGATTTCCAAGGCTTATTGGGGGCATTGCTGAGATGTCAAGGGGGGAAGTTGATATGTTAAAGCTTGTGGGGGGGAATTACTGACATGTCAAGGCTTACAAGGTTTGACAGGAGATTTTTTAAGATTTCAAGGATACATGTAGCTTATTAAAAAACGTGTATTGCATTTCTTTGGCTCCCCAACGGGGGGCGTAGATTGCTAGTAATTGACTAGGAATGAACTAACACAGAACTAATTTAGCAACAGGCGTATTTAAACGGTCGTACGAGCGTAAAAACGGAAGAGCGAGAGAGAGAGATAAGAGATAATTGAGAGACCGAGGCGAGGGCCAGGCTATATTTAAAGTGCACACAACAGGAAAAGGAAAACGGCCCAATTGGGGGCCCCTAAACGCAAAAGTACATAAAGGAAAATAGGGCAAAAGATAACTATTGTCAATATACATGCATAAATCTGACAGTAATTAATAATTTCCTGTGGTTGAGCACTAATGAGCTGGCTGACAAGTCAAATCTTGCTTTGGACGACACGCTCAACCGTTAAAATTTGCTTTTTACCTGCTCTTCGGAGCTAAGTAAGTAAGCAATTTTCGAATTCAAAGGTAATTAATCCGTTTGCACACCTTGTCTACGAGTAGTATGGTATGTGAAGTACATGCACTCACAACGTCTCAGAGTACAATATAATGATGCCCTTAACTACTTTAAACTGATGCGAGCTTGCAGAGAGTTTATTCAACTTAAAGAGTAAGCCGTCAAAAAATTGAAGTCAAAGCTAGCTTTCGATGATACTGGACAAGTTTTTGTTGTCCAGTATATTTTGCAAAAAGCAATTCAGCTGTCAGTGATGACTCAGCTGCATGCTGAGCTCTTGGGCCGCTCATGACCGGGAACAGTAGGATGACGTGGACGCGCTCACCAAACCGCACCTCTTTGAACAAGCTACTGCAAAAATTCTCACGTCGCTCGAACTCCGTTTGACGCTGCAATTCCCTAAGGCGGTGATCTACTAAATGCTCTGATACATGTACATTTAGTTCTGCGCCAGCGCTAACCGTCGATTTGACACATTTAAGGCCAAACACGTGAAAGTTCAAGTACGGGTACATGAAAATTCTCTTTCTGGGAATTAAATTCTCCAATAGACTTGTGTATGCGCAAGAACTGCTTGCAAACATCCCTCTCTGTTCCGTCATGGTCAGTGCAATCCTGTAGATGCAGCGTGCCGTTTTGAGCAGCTATGACTTCGAGATTAGCTAATCTCTGTACCTTTTAAATTCTCTCTACTTGTCTCTCGCTGTCTTAGCTCTTAGTTACTTGTATAGATGTACATGTACATGTTCGCTACGCCTATTTTACTGTGTGGTTGAGCATCTGACAGAAGTGGGATGCCAAACTTAATTAAGTGATTGATTCTTGTACTTCATTGTACAATTCAGGTGCTCTGTTTAGAACTCCGTGGCCCAGCCAATCCGGCCCACGCTGGTATCCATTGCAATCCACACTCCCCGAACCTCGCAACAGAAAAGTTTTTTGATATGAACAAGCATGGAGGTTCTCTGGTAGATTTTCTTTCATAGCATTAAAATTCGGTGAGCGTTGGATAAAACAAAACATTCCATTTAGTAACCACCCGTCCGTCTCGTGCTTCAACTAATTTTTACCGACTTTTAACTCACCGATCATATCCGCGCTACGAAAAATCAAATGTCAGCAAAGCTGGTGATCATCCTTTTGGCGTTTGGACTTCCAGGTGCAGTGCTACAAAGCTACAGACAAATCAAAGGCTACCTGTGCATCAGGAGCGACTTCATTGAAACTCCACCTGGCTCGCACTCTGAGATCGGCTGTGCCGCTCTGTGCAGCCGCAACCGGCGCTGCCAAGCGTTCAGCCTGGCTGACGGTCCGTGCCAGCTGTTCGTGTTCGACAAGTGCAGCAAGTCGGTGAGGGACTGCGGCTGCTCCAGGAGAGGCCAGGTGTTTGTGAAGCAGCAGCCGGGACTCGAGGCGGGCGCGCTGTGTCCGTCTGGCTACGGAGACGACCTGTGCGGAGTGAAGTACAAGCTGCACTTTAACGCCGATTTCTGGTGGCCGAGCAGACGCCTGTGCGAGTTGGAGAGCGGTCTGGTGATCATGGCCGACGTGGTGGACGCCTCCGAGATGAGCCACGTGGACTCGATCTACGACAGCCGGGCGGGCGGCACCTCGTTCTGGCTGGGCGGCCTCCAGCCGGCTGGCAGCCCGGAGCCAGCAGGCGGCTGGTACTGGGTCGGCTGCAACATCTCCGTTGACGCCAGCCTGTGGGGCAGCGGAGAGCCCAGGATCCGGAGAATGCTATCGGAAGGTGGAACGGTCACGACAAGCTGTCCGACTTCAGAGAGGTCTCTGCTACCCACGAGCCGTCCTGTGCGAATGCTGGTCTCCCTTCGACTAACATCCCCAGCTAAATTTACAATATTTAAGCAGGCTAATTTTTACCTTTCCATTTAACTTTGTTGCGCAGTTTGTAGACAACCGACTTATTCGTGACGTTCCAGGTGACCTCGTCTAGGTTGGCTCATTTTTATTATTAATTTTAATCTCTATCGATTTGCTTTTAGAGAAATTTTCAATTAATTATCGTAATATAAAGTAATGAGTTTCTTTAGCACTAAGGGATTTGAGCGTTTTCAGCAGCGCCTTGTTATTTACCTAAAGTACCATTACGAGCTAAAATCAAAATGAATCAAATAAAATCAAAATATTTTTCATAATAAATTGAAATGAAGTCTGCTTCTTCACTTCTAGTGACAGCTGGTTTGCTTTTTCTTTCTATTTAGCAATTCCAAAAAGTCTTACTATTTTGACGTATCGTTCATTAATTCAACATTGTGCACTGGGGCTGTTATGGAAACTCGACTGAGATGAAGGTTTTGCCTTTTTTAAAACTAGAGGACGTACATGACATAAGAGCATAAGAGTAAATCGTCATTCGAGTGACCCATTTGACACGGGTAATCTCCGGTGGAGAAATCAACCTCCGCTCACGGTATTCACATCCGCATCACCTTGAGGTATTCGTGAATTTCGTCCCTGAATGTGGATAACTTCGTATCTGTTCTCTGTTTTCTACTTTTCAGCGACAACTATAGCACAAAAGAGGTCTGCATACTTTCCACAGGGCTTTGCATTTCTCCTTATTCTGTTCTCCTAGATGCATCTGCCTCGAGTATCTGTGGGCAGGTGAGTAGCAAGAGCTCTTCGCATTTGATGTTGAATGATGGCTGCAACTAATTCTGACAATTTCTTTTGTAACCCTGAGTGACCTGGAAAGAAGCATGTAGTCCTCATGCCTGAGGAACCTGCCAGGGTTGCTTTACTGACGTGAGGCCACTCTAAATTTCGCAGGTAAACAATAGAATTGATAGACAGGCTGCTTAGAGAAAGCCATCTTTTTATTCGCGTCAATTTTCAACTCAATAGTTTTGCATTCAGTTGTGACACCCTCTGAGAAACTTGCTTGTTGAAATGTGAACAAGATGTTTCAACAAACACCAATTCATTACAGATGCTTACACGGGCCACTCAAAAAGTATTTTGCAGTTTTCTGATGAGGACTCATTCTTTTAAAACTTTTAATATACTATCATATTGAGCTCTTGCCGTGTGGACTACTAGCAGGCGGCTCTTTGCGTTTTTTGCCCCTTTTCCCTACTTTGAGCCAATTTTTAACGCCAGACAACAGTCTTGCAAAGTCACGTGCTTTTGATTATTTTTATCGCGATTTTCGCCACCGAACTTTGATCTGGCAAACCGGCCTCAGCTGGAACCCAGTCGACGAAAGGCGGAGTAAATGTACGTGCCGGTAGCTGGGTGACTGCAGAGTCAGCAGCAGCACCTCCTGCACCGGCTGAGGGCAGTACGACTCGGCCTGCCAGCTGACGTCACCGAGGGCGCAACAGGTCGCTTGGACGGACCAGCTAGGCCCCGCCACAATACAGTGCTGTGTTGGTATCTCGCTCGTCGCTGATCTTGAAGAGTCAACTTGCTGCTGTTCGAACTTGTCTGTCGCCGTCGCCTCTCTTGGACTGCAGAATCACGAATCACCCTCACAGAATGAAAGACAGTCCAGACAATCACGCGGCGACACTGCAGATCCTCGCGGATGTTGGGCACCAGACTAGATGAACGACTGACATCGTGAAAGTTCTGCCGCTTGTCGGTCAGCGCCTTGACACACAATCTCAATGCTATTTTGGCTTCGTTGTCGCCCGGCCCGACGATTGTCTGCAAGATGGAAATCGGAACGACACACGCAGAAAGAGCAACCAGCCTGCCCAGCTATAGCTGGGGGTCCTTAAAAGTTGAGAAGGACAGATTGCGAGATCACAAATCGAATCTGTAACATTTTAGTTAAAACTGCGGCTATTTTTACTTTTTTTCACTATAACTCTTGCCACTATCACTCGCATTTTACTTCGCACTACGCAATAGCATGCCCTTTTTTGGGTTGATAGGTTCTGCATTCCGATGTCATTAAGTAGATCAGGGGCTATGCGCTGTATATAGTTAGTGGGGCTAGCAAATGGCAAGAAAAGTGCCGATCTAAAAAGCAGGAACTTATGAGTTCATGGTAGATAATTTATTACGTTACATTTAATCAATTTTGCTTCTGGTGAAGCTTTTCAATTTTATATCCATATCTGCATGCATTTCAATTCGCCATTTCATTTTAAACTTCATTTCATTACATCAAATAATCGCATAAACAAAACGTCTTAATAGTCGTATTTCGTAAGTTTGAAAACACGGCTTGACAAACCAAAAGGCATAATCGACGACCAAATAAAAATAAGTTGCGTTTAGTATACGTCGTTTTAATAAAGCGTTTCATGAATATGACCGCACAACTAGGCATGAAAATTTACATCAAATTATCACCATTATCTCAGGTTCGGTGACGACCCATTCTCGCAGATTCGGTAATGCGCACACCATTAGCAATACCATTAGCAATACAGCTGCGATCTCCGTTGGAGGGAGGCTGCTGTTACCATAGAAACATGGATTGGTTATATGGCAAAAAGCTTTTAACGATGCTATTTTAAAGGAAACTGCCGATATTGGGCCAGCTGAGTAAGCGATAGAGATAAGCGAATTCTAAAAAGAGTGCCATTTCATAGAAGTAATAGCAGCGCGAAGTACTTAAGTTATCTCGTACTGCGGTCTGAGTCAGTTCATTTGCTAATGGTCTTTAACACTTAGTAGGAGCAAGACCCATCAAATAAAGTTTCAAAACTCATTCTCAAATTGATGCCGGTGGGGCAGTGAATCGCCAAAACTGACAGGTCATTGAATTCATTGATTGATTTTCGGCTATATAATTCAGAACTTAATTCGAATATTTCGACACAGTGAAGTACAAACTAAACTACGTTTCGAGTACAGCATCAATGTCATGGCAGCAGGGCAAAGACAAGTGCGACTCCGATGGGAGCCTGACGATCATGGCTGACATGACGAGCACTACTGAGCTGCAGCATTTGGACTTCATCTACAACAATTACAGCATTGGCTACTTCTTTGTTGGAGGCTTTCAAGCACCTGGAAGTGCGCATGCTGCCGATGGCTGGTACTGGGTCGCTTGCAACATTACGTTCAACGCCAGTTACTGGGCAGAGAAGGAGCCAAGCAACTATTTGGATAGGGAGAATACTCTCGGCAAGTATAAAACCAGCAAGATATCTGACTTCTGGGAGAACGATCCGGACCTGCGAGGCGCCCTCTGCGAGTGCCTGTCTCCGTTCGATTAAACCAACCGTTTAGGGACAAATCTTTGAGGAAGTTACTTGACGACTTCACCTTGACTCTGACGGCAAAGTGGTTAATTTTGCCAGGCTAATAAGTTCACAGTGTAATTTGAAAATAACGAATAAGAATTATGAGAAATTTCAAAATCGTATGCGGAATGAAATAAACAAACTAAGCATTGCAAAGGCCAGTAAAAGTTACGGAGGCATATTAACACAAAACCTTGCGATTAAACACAAAATCTCAATGCGTAGACCATATGGATCGAACTTTCGAATTTCGAAAGCAAATTTGAAACTAGTTGATTTTATAGTTTGATTGAATATAATAATAGCAAAAAAATAAAACGCTCAAACACAGAGTCTAACGCGTACACATACCTAACGATAAATAAAGTTAGGGCCGCTGTACACTCCTGTGTGAGTGTGTGCCTGTGCGTATGACTGCGTACGTATCCGCGCGCTTGTGTGCCTGCTCAGGGGAGTCGGCGGAATGGGCAGTAATGCCTCTCGCCGGCTGTGTGACAATGTCGCTTAAAGTGCGCCAGGGCGCCTCTACATAAAAATACGTGGGGCCAGCTGCTAGTGCACTTGCACTGCATTTGCGCGCTAGTTTGATGACAAAAATAATCAGTTTATGCAAGAGTTTAACGAAAATCTACGTTGAAATTTTCCTATAGAAGTGATGAGTCAGTAGAGTTTTGAAAATATGGTCCGATTTGTGAAAAAAAGAAGCATTGAAAAATAATTAGCCCTGACCATGCGCACTTTTGCGTTGGTTCGACTGAATAGCCGGGCAGGCGGCTGAACTGTGAAAGAAATCCAAAATTATCTCTGTTCGGTGCTTAACTAGACTTTTATCTGACTAGCCGCATCAATCCCGCGTGAATAATTTCAAGATCACATGCATGTGCTGGATCGTATCATCATCATCGCTTGGGGCACCTTTTCTCACCCTTCAGACCTCTTTGATTTTTATATCAGATAGTAATTTAACATAAACAATGTAAGCAATGTTTTACGCTCGTATGGCACATGAAATTTTCTAGATTTAGCCCGAAAAATTAGAAAATCAATATTTCGAACGCTTCTGAACTACGAAATAAACGGGTATAAATTATAACGGCCGTAGCAGCTGTTTTCTCTGTTCAAACCGCAGGCACTTTATTTATGCTTGGCAATCGACTTGAATTTTTAAGATGGCAGAGCTTCGACTGACATCATTGAAGCCACTGGTAGGCAACATTGTGTTCTTGACCGCTACCTTGATGTCTTTGCTCCCGCCATTTGGAGCTGCCAACGAAACTGCTACGAACGGAACAAGAGTTTGTCGAACGCTAAACTGTTGGAAAATGTCGATGGAACTGCAAAGCTCGTTGAACACTTCGTCTGATCCGTGTCAGGACTTTGAAGAATTCCTGTGCGGCGGATTCCGCTCTAAACAGCAGTTCACGGGCCAGAGCCTGGTGCAGAGGATATTCGTCAATCTAGACTACATTCAGCGGACCGGATCTGCGTACAGCGAGCGGGTGACCGAGCAGCTGGTGACGGGTTGCTGGGACGCCAACTGCACAGGGTCCGGTCAGGCCGGGCAGCCAAACTCGACAAGGCTTCAAGCCTATGAGCAGCTGGCTGTGAAAGCTTTCCGAGAGTGCGCCTTGCTAGAAACAACCCTTGAAGACTGGAGCTTCCATGGAATGCTGCTGGCCAACGGAGCCGAGATTCTGGACGAAATTGCAGATCGCGCGATTAAAGGATTGAATATGCGGCAACAGCTGAGACTCGAACAGCTGATGCCGGCACAGTCGGCAAAGAGCTTCATCAGCCCGATGATTGTTATACCAGGCGTTGCGAACGCGGCTGGCAGACCGGCAATTTTGCTGACGTCTAACGATAATTTTCATGGTCTCAAAGTTGTCGGGCCGTTGTTAAGAAATCTGCCGTTTCAGGCCTACAGAATGATGCGATTGCTGCAGCTTAGATCACGCGGCGGCAGTCTGTTTGGCCTTATACGACGTGCTCAATCCGACCTGCTTCTGTGGAATGATCCCTGCAACCGAACCGCAGAAAGGGTTGTTGCAGACGAATTACCTGTACAGACGGTGGGCGACGCTAAGCGGCTGCTTCGGCGAGCCAACTTAACCTTCGGGTTCGACGAGTTTCTGCGGCTGAACCTTCAGTTGTCGGGACATCCGCCTGCTGATGATTTGACACCGCTAGTGCTGCCAGATACGAAATCTTTTCTGCGTACCGTTTGCGTTCTAGAAAAATGCGGTAGGCGATTCACAGAGCTGCCTAAACTGATCATACTCAACCAAATCTGCGTGCTGGGCGCTGCAATCTTTTCAACTCCAAAAAATGCCAAATGTTTGGACGTTCTATTTGGAAAAGTAAGAAGCGAGTCATCGAGTTCGACTGTCAACTTTGAAGGAGCATTTCGGCCACTGCTGCACGGTCGCTACGCCAGGATGTTAAAAGAGGAGCGTCTCGCAGTTGAAGCTGAAATCTTTGATATTTTCCGCCGAATCAAGACGGTCTACGCGTCGGCATTGGAGTCACAGACTTGGATTCCTGAGCCCGACAAGGCCGTGTTGAAGCGACGACTGCAGCAAACTAAGTTGAGTTTTTTCACAGAGCAAGTCAGCGAGACTGCTCTGGTGCAGCATTTTGGCGAAGCGTTTGACTCGATGCCACCCAGAGGATGCACAATATTAGTTAGCCCGGCTTGCTTTCTAGTCCGAGCTTTGGCTCTTCAACATTACCTGATCTTTCGAACAATGGAGGAAACTTTTGACCAGGAATCGCCGCATTATAACGCATATCAGAAGGCGGTGATTCTGACGCCAGCTTTCTTAGAATATCCGCATTATCTGTCAGACCAGCCAGCGGCAGTCAGTGTCGGTACTCAAGCGCTGGTGCTCGCTCACGAGCTCACGCACGCTGTATTTGGTTCATTCAATCAACATGACGACGGTATGTTAAACGCCTCATATAGTGCCCGACTCCAGGAGAAGCACGCTTGCCTCAGACAAAGTCTGCTTCTCCGACTGGGCTTCAACAAGACCAACGTTAAGGAGGACTTCGCAGACAGGATCGGTCTGTCGGTGACTATCGAACTTCTAGCTGAGTCGGGCATCGACCAACAACTTCCAGGATTCATGGAGCGCTACTCACCGCAGCAGCTGCTCTACATTGCCAGCCTGCGGACTTTTTGCTCGAAGAGTAGCCAAGAGTTCCTACATCACTTCATGGAGACTGGCAGCGAGACGTGGAGCCACACGCCAGGCAGACTGCGCATACGGAGCCTCATCTCCGGCGATGACGACTTCTTCAGAGCGTTCGGCTGTCCGACTTCCCAGCCCGAGCTCGCCTCCGATGAGTGCCGTCTGTGGTAAAAAGAGACAGTAAA
Organism: Macrostomum lignano; assembly: GCA_002269645.1. NCBI lineage: Eukaryota > Metazoa > Platyhelminthes > Macrostomidae > Macrostomum > Macrostomum lignano. The sequence goes on along the minus strand of NIVC01004037.1, from coordinate 79,067 downwards.
AATGAAAAATAAGCATCCCCTATGTGTTGATGGCCTCCTCAATATCCTGTTGCAAAGAATGAATTTTCAACAGAGTTTGGATATTCAATAGAACAATATGAAGAACTTAGGCGTGCCTATTTTTCATTCATTGTTTTGCACTGAATAAAGTTTTTTCTCGTGAAGTACAATCCTGTAATTAGCAAAATCAAAAGATGCTACTCAAGCTTATAGATTTCGAAATATGCGGCCGGTTTTTTGCAGAAAAAAGATCGTAATTTTAATTTTTGACGGTAACGGAAGTCCAAACTTTCGGACTTCCGAATAGTGAATGAACCAAGTAGATTCCAGGGAGAGTCTTCTTCTTGAATTTTGCCAGACAGAAAAGCATGGATAAGGCATGCGCAAGATTCTCAGTATCCTACTTTTCAGATTTTAAATATACTCAGCAAAATTAAAAAGTCACCAGCTTTGAGAGTGCGGAGTAAATTCTAGGCCCAGTATTGACTTTTGAGTGACGCTATTGCGCCACGCGATGCAGAGTTGGGCTGGTATACTCGACTTATATATTCGACAACTATTTATTGTACTCGTAGAAAGGGACTAAAACGCCAGAGCAGTACAGAGAGAAGACAAAATAACGCCAGAGCAGCGCAACCCCTATGAAACACACAAATCAACCCAGCACCAACAACCCAGACACATTTCACACGCCACCACAATTTCGAATAGAGGCAACATGTGGCATGAAAAGCATATCGAATAAGGACTTTCTGTAAAACAGACAGTTAAACTACTTTACTCAGGAATTATTGTAGAAAGTGCATCGGATTTAGATTATAGGCACGTGATATTACCATAGCTTTTCTGTGGAGAATTACTGAATAGTCATTGGTAGAAAACCCAGACAATAGATCCAAATTTTATTTCCGTTCTGAAACTAGTGGATAAAACAAGTGCACTACGAGAATATTACACTTATGCATTACTTTATTTTGCTCACAGAACAAGAAAAAAAGCTGATTTTTTGGCCGATACAAAGAGTAAGTCAGTTCAGAAATTTATAGTATAATTTTTTAAGCCTCGACAGGAAGCGTCACCATGCAAAAACAGAGATTCCGTTTTAAATTCAAAAAGCTTCAGTGAATCGCTATCAACTTTTTCAAGCTGAATTTGCTGATGTATGCATGCGATGATGGTTTTTCACCGGCAGTGCGGGACTGCATTAGGCAGCCTAGCTGCGTATGAAACAATGCATTTGAGCAGGGCTTGACGCTGCATGGTGGGAGAGTCGGCAGTTAGCTGCCTATATACGTCTGGTTTGAGCCTCTCAACTCGCATCTCCACCAACCGATTTGTGCGGAAAACGTAATAGAGATTATTATTGAATGAGAAAAAATGGCTGGCTTTGTTTAACAGTTCCTGCTCGGTCAGTGGAAACTGGGTTTGTCTAACAGTTCTTTCTCGGTCAGTGGAAACTGGGTTTATCTAACAGTTCCTGCTCGGTCAGTGGAAACTGGGTTTGTCTGGCAGTTCCTTCTCGGTCAGTGGAAACTGGGTTTGTCTAGCAGTTCCTGCTCGGTCAGTGGAAACTGGGTTTGTCTAGCAGTTCCTTCTCGATCAGTGGAAACTGGGTTTGTCTAACAGTTCCTGCTCGATCAGTGGAAACTGGGTTTGTCTAACAGTTCCTGCTCAATCAGTGGAAACTGGGTTTGTCTAACAGTTCCTTCTCGGTCAGTGGAAACTGGGTTTGTCTAACAGTTCCTTCTCGATCAGTGGAAACTGGGTTTGTCTAGCAGTTCCTTCTCGATCAGTGGAAACTGGGTTTGTCTAGCAGTTCCTTCTCGGTCAGTGGAAACTGGGTTTGTCTAACAGTTCCTGCTCGATCAGTGGAAACTGGGTTTGTCTAGCAGTTCCTTCTCGGTCAGTGGAAACTGGGTTTGTCTAGCAGTTCCTTCTCGGTCAGTGGAAACTGGGTTTGTCTAGCAGTTCCTTCTCGGTCAGTGGAAACTGGGTTTGTCTAACAGTTCCTTCTCGGTCAGTGGAAACTGGGTTTGATGCTTTAGCATCAAGGGGCGCCAGAGCCATTAAAAACACTTGTTTAAACACTGTTTGCATAGCTGGCTTCATTAGACAATGCACTGGTTTTAACAAAATTTTTCTACAAGACGTTTTTATTTGAGAACAATTTTGACGAGTTACGAGTGCTTAAAAGAGCTTATCGATACATTATGGTCGTTTTTGCCCAAGCAGTCAATCAATATTATCAGCATAGCGCCAAGTGAGGATTGAACACAGATAGCCAGACCGCGGCCGTTTCACACTGGATCAAATGGATTTTGGCCATAGACATTCTCAGCCGACAGGACTGTCGAGCGTTTATTTAAACCTCGCTTCAATACGCCTTAGGCCTGCTAGATGCAATATGGCTAGAAATACTAGAAACTGCGTTTCCAGATAGATGGTTACTTTGCCTAGAAAATGCAGTGTTAAATATAATAGATTCTTAGAAAAATTATTACAATATAAATCATACATTTTTGACATGTTAAAAAAAGAACATTAAATTTGTAAGTAAATTGTTTTCAAACTCAAGTAGATTGATATGAAATAGTTCGCTTTGCGATTAGCGAATGGTTTAAAATAGAGATCTTATGACGCGTTTTGATTTATAGCACATTAAAGTTGCCTAGCAGCAATCGTCACACTGCACTTCCAGTCAGCGAGCCCAGATTCTCCTTCCATTGCCAAAACTGCTGCTGTTGTTGAAGATGCAATTGCTGCTGCTGCTGCTGCTGGAGATGCTGCTGGATGAGGCTGATCGAACGCCGATGCTCAAGACTGTTGAACCATCGCTGACGATCTAGAAAGATAATTTTTGTGTAGTCGTTTATAAGAATCAAAATTCTACAGATAAATGTTTATTATTCTACTATTTAAACTAGTAGTAAGACGGCATGTGTATTTTATTTTTAAAAGAAACTGCTGAAGGAAACGTAATTATTATTTTCAGTAGCGTCAATAACTAAAAGAATCAGTAATTAGGGCTATCGTTAAAAATATCAACCATGCTCCTGACACTTACGCAACACGCATACCTACCTGTTGCTCTTATCAACTAAAGCAGAAGACGAGCAAGTTTTGTTGCTGGACAATTTTCACTGAAGAATTCATTTCGAGATAGAAAGTTCCCAGTTCCCAGATCATTCAGTTCTTTGTTCCTTTCTATTAAGAGGCTTCTTTCCAGATGGAATTTTCTCGTGACCCCTAGCTTAGTAAAACAAAACTGTTCAATAATTGGTGATTAAAAAGTCAAAGGGTGAGCGTGTGTACACGCTGTACACCCTGTGTGATCGTGTGTACGAGTGCAAGCCTGCGTACAGTATGGGAGCGATTATGTATGTACTCAGGGGTCACCGGAATGGGCATAATTGCCGTCAGTACTGATTGTGGGAAGATGTAGTGCTAACAACCCGGTTGCAAATATGTATTGATATATATTATTTGGAAGGCTAGGAGGTGCTAAAATCCAGCGCTAAAAAGCTGAAAACATCATATATGTCTTGCCAATGCATTTGCAGCAAAATTTACACGATGGTCGAGCGTCATTGTACAAGCGTACAAGTGTCACAAGCGTACTTCTCTTTCTTGGCTTCCACCAACAGTCGTCGCGGCTCCGCTCTGCTGCCAGCCCGCTGGGGGACGGTTCTGACGGTCCTGCAGTTGCCGGTCCCGAAGCTGCTGAACACGTAGCAGCAGTAGCAGCAGTTGTTGTTGTTGCTGCAGACATTGGCAACTCAGAGAAGTCCGAGTCAGTTGCCGGATGCAGACTCAAGCTGCCTGGCGACGAGGCCGTCTGGACAAATTTGATGGTTTTTGTAGAAAGAAGAGAAACTGTTTGATGCTTGGCGATGCTTGGAGCTGATCGAAATCAGCGATTTAGATGAGTTGGCGAGATAATGGGACAGACGTTAAAAGTGATGGGGCATCCTGGCATCTAATACGGCTGCTGTCATCGGTGCCGCCAAATCTGCTTTTGGGCCTGTCAGACTCAATCTTGTGTCTACACTAGACTGCTTGCTATCTTGTGCATGTTTTGCTTCTTTTATTAATAGTTGCTAACTAGATTAGCGTGAGCAATGGATACTCTGCAGAGCGTCTCTTTGCACCGAGTCTTGTTGGGTACGAGCTAGTAAAAGGCTAGGCTGGTTAGTGCGAAAGCAGAGGAAAGCAAAAATTCTCATTTTTTCCCATTACGAGTAGTTCGAAGGCTTTTAGACTGATCTAATGATTTTGGATAGGATAGTTGGATAGTTGGATAGGGTCTGATGGTGTTGGATAGGGTCTGATGGTGTTGGATAGGGTCTGATGGTGTTGGATAGGGTCTGATGGTGTTGGATAGGGTCTGATGGTGTTGGATAGGGTCTGATGGTGTTGGATCGAACCTTAACTAGGCAGATGAAACCTTCTGTCGGTAGTCGCTCGTATGAGTCAGCGTTGGTTATAAGTATCAGTAATTGTAGGAAAAGTAATAATGAGTTAGTTATATATAATAATATTAATATACTACTACATAAATCCATATACTAATAGCTAATCATAATGCATTTCAGAATCAAAAATCGGTAGTCACTCACCTGACCCAAAGCGAGTCTCTGAGCTCGGTAGGCCATCGTAGGAACTGGAAGCTGCGCCGGTGACTGATAATGATGCGGCTGCAGCCGGTGCAGCGGCAGCGGAGAGCCGCTCAGGCTGGCAGCTGGCGGTGGAGCCATCGAGGCTGAATCCACCGTGCCAGCGCCCGCCACAGGCGAGGCGGTCAGGCTTAGCGGCACCGTGACTCGCGCCTGCCGACGACACCCACGGAATCTTCCTGCTTCATTGTTGCCGTCCGTCTCGGCCACGACGCCGCCTCGGCGCATGGCGCTGAGAAGGAAACCGAGCAGCAGGCCCAGCACCAGCAGGCAGGCGGCTGCCACTGCAGCTGGCAGCAGGAAGCTGCCGACTCCGCCAGAGCGACTCACTCCGATCACGCCGCCGCCCCGCCGCCGCCGCCCCCGCCGCCGCTCCTGTTGCGGCCGCCACCGCTACCCGCCGCAGACAACTGGCTGTCACCGCTGCCAACCGAAGTAACCCGACGCAGCCGCAGGGGCAGCAGCAGGCGGCTGGACATGACCCCGGCCGCCACCGCCTGGGCTGCGAAGTTTGCGCTTCGATAGCAGAAATCGGTCAGCGACGCGTCTTGATTGGCGTCAGCGGCTGACGAGCTGGAAAAAGTCTTGGCGTCCAAGCAAGCGTCCAGCTGGAATCTGACCAGCGATGCGTCAGCCGAGCCAGGGACGGTGGCGGCCACCGGAGGCTGGACAAGTCGCAGAAGCGTGCCCAGGTTGCGGGACAGACTTCGCGTCAGCGAACGGATGGCCTCGGACGCTTCGGCTGGAGACGCCGCCACCTCCAGTTCCAGCAGCTCGCTAGCAGCAGTTTTGTCGAGTTGGGATTCGCGCCACATCGAAGCAGTCGCGTCGGCGGATGTCTTTGAAGACGACTGCGGCGCTGCTGCTGCCGCCGGCGACTGGGACGGCGGAGCGGCCGCCGGCTCAGCGCAGTCACCGCCGTCCAACAGACAGGCGGGACTGTCGCAGCCTCGGTCGCAGCTGCCGTCGGCGAAGTGATCGGCGCAGTAGCGATAGGGACACGGGTCCGAGTCGGGCTTCGCTCTCGCCGACAGCCGTCGTCTCGACAGTCGCCGCCGTCGAACAGGCAGGCCTCGGTGTTGCAGACTGTGTTGCACTCGCCGTCTGCGTACACCGAGTCGCAGGCGGCCAAGCCGAGCCTCATAGCGGTGCAGTTCACCCACGGCCGAGCGCCCAGGCCGCCGCAGTCGCCCCCGTCCCAGTCGCAGGCCGGCCCGCTGCAGCGCCTGTCACAGCGACCGTCGCCTGCGAGGACGTCGCAGCCGGCCTCGCGACAGCGGTTGCGCGCCTCCGCGAACGTCGGGCACCGTTCCGCGCAGGTGGGGCCGCACAGACCCGGCTGGCAGTGGCAACGAAAGCCGCCGCCAAGGCGAACCTGCCGGCAGGTTGAGGCGGCGCCGCGGCACGGCGATTCGTCGCAGGCGGAGCCGATGAACTGGCAGTGCTGACCGGCGCGACCGGGCGGGCAGAGGCAGGCGGGACCAGCCGAGCTGTCGAAGACGCAGCGACCGCCGCCGAGACACACGACGCTGTCGCACGGGTCTACGCGTCGATGGCAGAGCGGACCGGAGAAGCCCGGCTTGCAGGTGCAGGTGAAGCTGCTCAGACGGTCGGACGGACCTCTGCGGAGGCAGCGAAGGGTGCCCGCTGGGCTGCACGGACCGAGGCTGTTCGCGCATTCACCGTGTCACCTTGACAGTACGGGCCCTGCAAGGAAAGGTCGTTTATGATATTCAATACTAGAAAACAAAGATACGAGCTACTTCGAAAAATTGTGACAGAAATTTTGCTTCAGACATTTGTGGTTTCGGTGTATCTCAAAACTTTCAGTACGCCCCTCGTAGTTTTTAGGTGTTGAATTTAGGAGTTTTGATCATGTTTAGGTAAGCTGAAGTGGGTAACCGTAGATGGGGTGGGTGGCGGAGGATGGGGTGGGTAGCGAGGATGGGGTGGGTAGCGGAGGATGGGGTGGGTAGCGGAGGATGGGGTGGTAGTGGAGGATGGGTGGGTAGCGGGGGATGGAGTGGGTAGCGGAGAATGAGGTAGGTAGCGGAGGATGGGGTGAGTAGCGGGGATGGGGTGGGTAGCGGAGGATGGGGTGGGTAACGGAGGATGGGTGGGTAGCGGAGGATGGGGTGGGTAACGGAGGATGGGGTGGGTAGCGGGGATGGAGCGGGTAGCGGAGAATGAGGTGGGTAGCGGAGGATGGGGTGAGTAGCGGAGGATGGGTGGGTAACGGAGGATGGGGGGTACGGAGGATGGGTGGGTAGCGGAGGATGGGTGGGTAGCGGAGGATGTGGGTGGGTAGGGCGGGGATGGGGCGAGGAGGAGGGGTGGATAGCGGAGGATGGGGTGGGTAATGGAGGATGTGGTGGGTAGGGGAGGATGGGGTGGGTAATGGAGGATGTGGTGGGTAGGGGAGGATGGGGTGGGTAGCGAGAGGTGGGGTGGGTAGCGGAGGATGGGGTGGGTGCTGCTGTGTTGGGCAATTAGAGAGAATTTTGGTACGAGCTACAGTGCAGAACGGGAAAGAGCAAGCATAA